>KE505022.1:166451-185276 GCA_000441515.1 Elaeis oleifera | reverse complement strand
AATAATATAATATATTATTATTATTGTAAGGTTAAGGGGATATTTTAGAAATTTGATTTCATATTACCGATAATCTGATTGTTATATCAAATATGTCAATCAAGATTTTCAATAATTTACTGCAACATTACCTACATGTACCAAACACAGTAATCAATATTACTGACAATTTAATGATGACAATCTATCTCGAAGGCAATCCAGATTATCTTTTAAGATTACCTGGTGATGCACCAAATGCAACGTTAATGAATTTGAAAGATCCAACCCAACAAAGCGTTAAGTTATTTGGATGGGATCACTTACACATGGTGGATCCTACGAGCCAATCACTCAATTATCAAGGGCGACTTAACTACAATGGTGGCTTGAATCCAAAAGTGTGTGCAAGATATCACCGCTCACCCATTTTTGTAGAACCTTTCGGTCTTATTGACAAGGTGTGTGGCTGAGAGGTGTATTTTCTGATTTTTTTTACTGTATTTATATAAGATTTATATAAATAACTTATTTTTTAAAAAAATAATTTTAAAAATATTTAAGTCGCCTTCTATTACTATTATATCATAAAAAAAAAAGAAAAGAAAAGAAAAGAAAAAAAAAAGAAGAAAGAAAGATTGTAACAAGGGTAAAAGCTTGAACCAATAGACTCCATGATTCCGTGAATCACGCATTGGTCTTGTCGAACCTTATCATAAATCATCTTCGTACGTCCATTTGCTCCTCGACGCTGCAACTTGTCCTTTTGTTGCCGTGTAGATAACTCTCTTTTTCCAATAAAATATCTAATGATTAGCCCATCTATAAAAGTTTCTAACTTACCATGCCAATAAAGCCTTCAACTGGTTGTGTTTAAGATGCAAATCCAGTCAGATGTTAGGAATATTTGGAACAAAGGATAGATAAATTGCTGCCTAGAACTAGAAATACGTTTATCGACGTTACAACCGCTCATTGTTCGTTCATTTGCATGATTTGTGATTTTGTACTGATCTATCTCTCCGTGCACATACACGTGCGTGGCCCCGTTCCAAGTTAGCAGGAGAAGGCTGTTTGCTGTGTGGCGCAAGATAGCAAGACCATGCCCCATGCCCGAAAGGGTACCTTCGATATTTCTTTCAATCATCCCGGGCCAACGGCTCGTTGATGGATCGCAAAGCAACAAAGACGATAATTTTTCCACGTCTTCCAAAACGTCCCGCATCTCAGCTCTCCCTGCGACCACCGGACAAACCCCAACTATCTATCGCTTGATTTCTCCCCTGGCCGTCGATCAGATGGACCCATCCTCGCCGGAGGAGCTGATCTTGGTGGAGCGCGACCCCTCGGGCGTCGCCTTCGTCACCATCAACCGGCCCAAGTCCCTCAACTCGCTCACCCGCCCCATGATGGTGGCCCTCGCGGGCGCCTTCCGCCGCCTCGACGCCGACCGGCGGTGGGCGCCATCGTGCTCTCCGGCCGCGGCCGCTCCTTCTGCTCGGGCGTCGACCTCACGGCGGCGGAGGAGGTCTTCAAGGGCGATGTCAAGGACGACGCGGCCAACCCCGTCGCCCAGATGGAGCGCTGCCGCAAGCCCATCATCGGCGCGATCACCGGGTTCGCCGTCACCGCAGGCTTCGAGATCGCGCTCGCCTGCGACGTGCTGGTCGCCGGACGGGACGCCAAGTTCGTCGACACGCATACCAGGTACGCTTACCTCCCCCGACGTCTCTCTCTTTTCTAATTTCCTTCAATTTGATACGGTTCTGCTTTGATCGATGAATAGACTGAAGTCTTGGAAAAATCCATTCATAGAGCTTCACAAAGCCGAGTGTAGTTATTTCATAGCACAAGCGTTGTTAAGAAGAATATCGTCTCAGGGAGTGGAAAAAACTCGAAAGGAATAAGTTTCGATGTTCAATTACACAATCTTCATCCCTATTTTAAGACTCCAATCCTAAATTACCAAGAATAGCAAATAGCTCGAATTAAGAAAACTCCAACAAAACATGTCGGCTTCTATAAGTTCAACCCAGGTCGAAATCAAACTCTCTAAACCTAAGAAGGCAAATTTTTTAATATTTAGACAGTATAAAGGACAAGTTTGACGGACCAAAATAGCAGGAAACACTGAAATTAGCCTTTGATGGGTTTGTGATTGTTTACTATTTCGTTGTAAGTTTTCCAATGCCATCTAGATCACTAAAATCCGACTTATGGCTTGAAAGTTATGCTTGTTATTTGAAGCTTGAATGTTTTGGTCCTATGCGCGTGTACCAACTTGCGACTTGGTCCAATACATGTTTTCTCCAGATAAAATTGTTCTGCATCAGCCCCTCCACTTTAGAATACCCATCCTTGAGTTTTCACTAGTTATTAGCATAAGTTTAGGCTCATAATACGGCAACAGATCTTCCACATTGAAAGTTTTTTTGATTCTCATATTGTCAGGCAAATCAGTAACATTAGGCATTATTATTGATTTTCTTGATGACCTGATATAGTCCAATCTTTTTGTCCTTTGTTTGTTAACATTCTTGCTTCCTTCCTCATGTACACCATCACCTGATCTCTCTTTTGGAACACTTTGCTTGCTGATGCTTTTCAACTGCTTCCTTGTACCTGGTATTAGGTTCCAGCAGATGCTTCTTCGCATCTGCATGCATTGTAGTCATCTTTTCAACTATATCTTCTGCCACATTCATACCTAAAATCTTTGGCAAAGGTACCAAATCTAGTACTTGTCGAGCTTTTGATCATAAACAATCTGGAAGGCGATTTCTATTTAGATCCATTCACAATATTGTTGAAGTCTAACTCAGCTTGTGCCAGGTAGTAGTCACATTGCTTTGGCTTGTCAGTGGAAAGACATCAAATGATGTCTCATTATCCTCATCTGGCCATTAGTTAAGTCATCTTCAAGGGCTTTGCCAAAAGTGGCTGAGGAATTTGTTGTCATGATTTGGATTGATGGTTTTGGGCATGCCATGGAGATGAACTACCACTCCCTAAAGAAAAGATTGGCAACATTGGAGGCATTAGATGTCTTCTTGCATGGGTTGAAGTGCATCATCTTTGAAAATCTGTCAACCACCACAAAGCCAGGAGCCATACCTTGTTGAGTCTTAGAGAGACCCAACAGAAAATCTGCGGACAAGTTCCCCTAGAGCGTACTTGGAATAGGCAGTAGAGCATACCGGTGCTCCATGAATGGCCTTTTGCAGTTTGGCAGATACAGCACTACTCCGACATTCTTCCCACATCTTTCTTGCGGCCAGTAACATCTCCCCTCCACCATGGTTATGGTCTTGTCTCATCCTAGGTTCCCAGCTAGGCCACGTGCATGCCATTCTTGGACAGTATGCTCAAGTAAGGAGCTTCAAGGAATACATAGCTGATTGCCCTTGATTTGATAACCATCTTGCACTTGCAGTTTTCCAGGTTGTCCTCTGGTGCATCTCGCCCATTTTCTTTTAAATATCCATTATCTGCATAAAGGTCTTTTAGGTAGTGAAGCCCATAGTCTATTACTCAAAGTAACCAACAGAGTAATTCTTATACTTAGTGCAGCAACCACCTTGTTCTGCTGGCCAGACTTGTATTTTAACACGTAATTGTACTCCTCCAAAGTATTAATCCACCTAGTATGCAACTGTTTCATGTTGTTTGGCCTGTTGAATAAGGAAATGTCACGAATACTTCAAAGCTTGGACCACATAGCACAACTCGAGTTTGTTAGGACCACTTCTTTCATCTATCATTTAACTGTCATATGCCACTCGTCGGCCTTCTTGGGAAAGAGTAGCTCCTATTCCAACATGCAAAGCATCACAGTCAACTTCAAATAACCGGATAAATTTAGGTAGAGCTAACACTAGCAGAGAAGTCAACTTCTTTTCAAGAGTGCAACAGATCTTGGTGTAGGCCACTCACATATTGCCACTTTCTCCTCATCCACCTGAATGTCTTTAGCAGTAACCACACAGCCCCAAATACTAGGCCATTAGTTAAGAAACTAAATTTCTTGAGGTTCACGTACGAGCTATTCTTTTGAAGGATGGAGAAGACAGCTCGCAGATGCTTGAGATGCTCAGCTGCACTGTGGCTGTACATGAGGATATTATCAAAGTAATACCTAGTTCATCAATCTCATGAATGTGCCAGTTGAGAGCTCAAAAGCATGACCAACCACCTTCTAAGCTCTCTTTAGTCTTGAATGTTGTTTCGTATTCATCACCGAGTCTGATCCAAATCTTGTGGTATTCACTTCTGTGGTCAATCTTGGTGAAGAACTTCGACCCTCAAGCGTGTCTAATATATCATCTAAATGTGGAATTCAGAACCTGTACCTTCCAGTAATTTGACCAATAGCCTGGCTGTCCCACACATCCTCCAACTCCAATCCTTCTTTGGCATCAGTAAAGCCGGAACAGCACATAGTCTTAAGCTTTCTCACACTAAGCCCTTGCACATCAGGTCCTCCACTTGGCCTTGTGTGGAATCCCATGCTCCTCGGAACTCATCTGATGATGTGGTAGGTTGGGTAAGGTTGTGCCAAGAATGAGGTTAATATGATGCTGGATATATCTGATAAGAGGTAGGCCATTTGAAAGTTCTTTAGGCATGATCTCTTGGAATTCTTTCATCATTGGCTTCAGCGGCCATTTTGGTGGGTGGCACGTCATCTCCCTACACTACTAAAGTCATAGTTATCTTCACCTTCACAAATCCTTTTCCACTAGAAAGGACCTCCTGTCCACTTTAGAAGCTTCGAATTGATTCTCCTCTCTTTGGGCCTAAGATGGTTTCTATCTTTATAAATAAAACAGATTATCCCTGCTGGTATGAGAAGAATCTACATCATGCTGCCAAGGCCTACCAAGTAATAGATAGCATACATCCATATCAACTATATCACACAACACCTCATCGTTTAGTTCGTGCCAATAAAAGGATGAACAAGACATTGTTCAGTTACCTTAGCCATGTCTTTGCCTTGGATCCATTCAAGTGAATAAGGAGTTGGATGCTTCTGTGTCTTTAATTGCAATTTATCTGCCATGTACCTTGAGACTAGGTTCTCGGTTCTGCCACCATCAATGATCACATCACAAACTTGCCCCTTGGTGGGGTCTCATGTTTGGAACATTTTGTGCCGCTATGAGCCTATTTCGTCCTTCTGGTTCAGTAGTAGTTGCCTTACCACAATGTTCAAGCCTGAATCTTGATAGTTAATGTCACAACACCATCAACCACATCGTGGATATTGTCATCTTCTTAATATAGCTTCTCTTCATAGTCTTTACTTTTTCAGGGACTATAACATTCGTTGTAGTGTGTTCAGGATACTGATTGGAGCTCTGGTTGATTGCACAACATGCACATTATTCATGGAGGGTGTGCATAAGAATGAGTCAGCAGTTGCTGGCCTGGATTGGCTTGTTCTGCTCGCTTCCTTAGGTCTCTCTTTGTTTTAGGTTCAAGGTGAAATTGATTGTGCAACAACTTCTTCATCTTTAGCCAGGATAGAACAGGGTTTTTTCTAATACTACTTCTTCATCTCATAGGAGAAGCATGTTGCAGAAAGAGACAAGCACCATTGTCTTAAAAATAGGGGAAAAAACACTATCTTCTTAACAAACAGATTGGAAAAGACAGAGAGTAAGTTTCCGTATTATTATGAACGATGTTCAATGCGCAATCATCATTCCCTGTTTACAAGACTCCAATCCTAAATCACCAGAATAGCAGTGTGACTCAAATTAAAAAACTCCAACAAAAAACATGTCTGCTACCCAAATCTCCTAGTTGAACCCTGGTCAAAATCGTACTCTCTAAACCTCCCGATGCAAAATTTCCTCAAATATTTTTAAAGTAAGAAGAACAAGTTTGACCAACCAAAATAGCCAGAAATGATGAATTAACCTTTAATTGATTATGATTTTTGACCATCTCATTGTAAGCTTTCCAATGCCATCTGGATTACTGAAATCCGAGTTATAGTTTGAAAGTTATGCTCATTTTCCGAAGCTCGTGTGTTTTGGTTCCACACACCCGAACCAATTTGTAACTTGGTTGGATCCATCTTCTCCAGACAATCCACAGCTAATTGTTCTATACCAAGTTAATTATCGTAATTTCTATTTCAATGATTGAATGTCACAAATGCAACTGAGCTTAATCAGCATATTTCAAGTGTGATGAGTAATAGAAGGCCTATTAGCTGAAGCTTACTAATACTGTGCTAATTAGTCTGAACTATTAGTCCTACTACTTAATTGTTGCTTATTGTGGCTCCTTCGAGATCTAAAACATATTTAATTTCACTCTCATAAACATGTTGGCATAAAAATAGAGATGCCTATGATCTAAAGATGTTAATGTTCTGTCCACAAATATCCAGTGAAAGTTTTCTTACTTGCGGGTATTTTCTAGACTAGCTTAACATATGGATGAATGAAGCTTGCACTTTCTGGTAGCTTAGACACATTTTCTTGCTGATATTTTATCTGCCTGGGACTCCTAACATTTTTCGACCGCTAGCCTGACGTCTCTCACTTAGAAGAGGTCGATGTCAACCAGCTGAGCTACCAGCTGTTGGCAATCATACATTAATATTAAAGGGATGTAGAACAACTGAATTCACTGAGACACCTAGGGATATTGTAAACTGTATATTCCTTTGAACTACATTGTCATATAAACATGTCTTATCTTAGTCAGGTTTGGAAGTTTTAATGTCAACTAAAGTTAAAAGGTGTCAATATTGAACCAGATTATCTAACACTATTGTCAAACCAATTTGCTAATATCCAACCTTTTCTCAGGACAAACAGGGGAGGTTTTGATCTTTCCTAGAAGGATCCCCTTCTGGTATATTTTAAGGTGCTTAGAAGTTTCATGGTTTGATGAGAATATGTGTGATGCACTAAAGTATCATGATTTAATGTAACATAATGGTACAGCTACAGAATGTTAGGCATTTCATTTGCAACCTACAAGCATGTGTAATAATTGCTGCACTAGCTGGGTAAATCAGTACCAAAATCCTTGCTAGAGATTAGGGCCTGTCTTCACAACAGTTTGGAGGGTTATGGGTATTTAGCGGAGGGCTACCAGCCTTCATTGTGTGGTCCATTGCTAATTGACCTCCTTCTATACACCTGCACACACGGGGGCACACATGAAAAGGGCAAGAGAAGGTAATGATAATTGACTCGAATGACAAGGATATGAGGCGGAAGAGTGAAAGGGTTAGAGACAGCAATAAGTAGGCAGACTACAGAGTGCTTTATCAAATTCATTGGATGATTATGATTGTCTATTCTTTTCTATATTTGATACTTTGTGGTCAATACATATAGCTAGCTGGTGGTCTTAATTAATTCGGATCCTGATCTGGCTTTGCTGATATGAAGCCTAGTGAGTATAAATAGTGTTAAGGCTGCCAACTGCCCTAGTTGGTTTTGTCTCATGTGCTGACACAAGAGAACTGGGTCTGATCCCACAGCTACTCTGGTATTTGTCCTCACTCTTATCAACTGTACAATGAAAATCTGTTAGATATTGGAATAATCCCTTGATTTCTGCATCATATATTTATAATTCCTTATATTCTGATAATGCTTTCGGTTCTGAAATTTTAATTGTTCTAATTCACTTTGCTGTTCAACTTAGGCTGATGATTAATACATAATCCAGGTTTGGTATATTTCCATCATGGGGCCTTTCACAAAAGCTTTCACGCATCATAGGGCCAAATAGGGCTCGAGAAGTATCACTTACTGGCATGGCCCTAACTGCAGAGATGGCAGAAAAGTGGGGGCTTGTTAATCATGTTGTCAGCAATGATGAGGTGTTGAAGAAAGCCAAAGATGTTGCAGCAGCAATGTTAAGGAACAATAGAGATATGGTGCTGAGGTACAAGTCAGTTTTAAATGATGGGTTCAAACTGGACTTGGCCCATGCTCTTGCCCTTGAAAAGGTGAAATTTCTTTCAAAAACTTTAACCTCTCTGCTGACAATATGGGTTAAACCTTGAATCCACTAAACCATTTTCTTTTATGGTTAAACTTTGATTTTTGCCTATAAAAATTTGTCATGTGATGTCCTCAGCTCTGTGTGGATATCAAAGCCCTTTATTATTCATCCGTGATAATACAGACTTCTGAAAAATTGTGTGGATGTAAATGTGACCTGTGTGCATGCACCACAAATATGCTCATCAAATGTGGAAACATGATGCATGGCAATATAACACCATTCATTGGATGCTGATATACATGTGCATTTGAATGACATTTCAGCATTTAATTACCATTCTGGTGGTATAGAGTGAATACTATGACTGGAATACCCGATGTATTGGAGTTATCAAGTCTTTTTCTTGTACTTTATAATCGCCAACATTATGGTATTTCTCAAAAAAAAAAAAAAAGATTGCAGCCGGTTATATGTTTATGTGAGCTGTTGTTTTTTAGTTGATTTTTAGAACTGTTATTGTGTGTGAATATGTATTCTTATTTGACTACTTCGTTGTTAATTTCAGGAGAGAGCTCATAGCTATTATGATGGCATGACCAAGGAGCAATTTGAGATGATGAAGAAATTTATATCAGGCCGAAATACAAAACCCTCTTCCAAGATGTAGATGGCCCTTTGTTCATGTTTGATAGAATAAACTTAAAAAGCTTCCCGATGGAGAAGTTCAATAAATTTGATATATAAAACCTTATATGAGAGCATTCAGTTGAGAAACTAATAACAATTACTCTCTGAATTGAATATTCTGTATATAGCTTTATTTTCCTTGTTTGATCCATATGGTTTCTTCTTTTCCATAGAATATGAATTGAATTGTGGCAGAAGGGGACCTACTGATCCATGAGTCGCAAATTTACCAACAAGGAACTGTAGAAGAAGTGATACAAAACATTCAAGCCTGTCAAGACCGTATTGCAAAGCAACTGAAGATAACTAGTGGACAACTGAAATTTTCAGAATAGTTTGTAAAATAACTTAGATCAAAATGTTAAAGATATTTTCTCATTTTGATGTTCCGTAACAGCTGGTGTTCAGTTGATGCTACCGCCATGTCCCAGTAGATGGTAGAGCCGTTGTATCTTGAGAATATATTTAGATGGATGGTGGAGATGACGGACCAGAAGTACTATTTTTTTATTGTTCCTTAGTTCTAATGCTGGTGCTACCAAACCAGGCAATCCTCTTATTAAGTGGGAAAGTTAGATTTACAATCTTAATTAGTCTCAACAGACGAAAACTGCAAAGGACTGTTTCCTATCATGGTATATTACAAGCAGGATGTCCCATGCTTGCATCAGGATAAGAATAGACCCTTGCTCTGTGTGTGTGTGTGTGTTCCTTTCCTTTCATTCTTTAGCTGTATCAAATTCCATCAACAGACAAATAAAGAAGATTGCCCTTATAATGGGGGACTCGGTTTCAAGAACTAGATATTATTCTTTCTGGGGCTTTCGTTGGGATATTACTTAATTCTGGTGGAGAGGTAGGTTAGTCATTTTTGGTAGGAAAGATAGGTTAGTCATTCGTTGCCAAAAAGTAGACTTTTAAATCTTTCAGTAGTTGTGGAGACCTCCACATCTTCTCCCAGTAACCAGTACAACAAAATAGACGAAGCTCTCAATTATATCTTCTTCCTAACGTTTGGTTGCTTTGCTTTCAGGGAAGAGTACGAATGGGTCTTGTGACCAGTTGTCGACTTGTCATTGTTTTTTTTTTTTTTTGATCGACTGTCGACTTGTCATTGTGATACACCTTAAGTGATGATGATAAGAAGTAACCGACCTCTTTCCTAAAGGCCCGCCGGCTGCCATGCATGCAGGGACCTGAGATGCTGACATTGAGAAGAGAATGAGAGCTTTTCAGATGTAATGAATCCCAAGCTTTCTGTTAAGCTCCATCAATTTCAACACTTCAGAGCCATGCAAATTTCAACGTGTTCCATTACTTCTGCTGTATGGTAGTAACTTCTGTGAAGCTCTCTCAAGGTGTTTTTTTCTTTGGTAAAGAAGCTCTCAAAGTGTTTGACCACCACCTTTTCCTCGCTTAAATTCTTCTAGTGTGGGTGGCACGTTAAAACCTTTTTTGATGAAATGGGTGGCTAATTACCACCCAGATCTTTATTGGAATGGAAGATCTATGTGCAGAGGGAGAAGAAAGAAAGAAAAGGACATAAAATAAAGATTGGAAGTGAGAGGGAATAAACAAAGTAGGGCTGTTAGTTATGATCCTAATAATAGATATTATTCCTTTGAATTAGTGCCGCAAACTTCCTGCAATAAGAAAACAACACAAAAACCAGGAAACAGAAGAAGGATCCATCGAATTCCCTCTCAAAGGCGGAGTAGTTTCATTTTTCTCGTCCCTTTACAGCCTTTATCATATTTTCCAGCTCTTGTTTAACCTTCTCAGTGATACACGAAGCCCAGTTTTGAGATTGGAGTATAGGCTGTTTAAAACCACATTTGGCGATGAAGTTTCCAGCTGAAATATTTTCTGTTCCTTTCTTCCATGTGGACCAGCATACCACTACAACCAGGATGTCCCATGCCGTTTCCTTCTCTATTTTCAAGTCTTTTGCTCCATGTATTAATACATAGTCTTTGATTTAGTTTGGCAAAGATGGAAGGGATAGCTTTGTGGAGATTTGCTGCCAGAGAAAAAGCAATTAATAAACTGTTGGTCAGCGGTTTCATCTCCATTTCCACAAACTTGAGTTCCCATTACAAACCACTAAGGAGATGGTGCCTTGAGTGATGCAAAAATCCAGCCATACAGTTATGTTTTCGGAGATGCCTGTGTTTTCTTTGAATAATTTCTACGTTCATGACTATGAAACTTTGCATTCCATGTGGACTAGAATATCAATTTCATTAATGGAATGCAATCGTTGCCAACATACTACCATGCGCACTAGAATTTACGAAAGCTACTATTTCCTAAGGTTTCTTGTTTAAAGGATGAGTGGTTTAATCTCTCAATTCAAAGTTGTACTTCTTCATCTTTTACTCATCTCCTTATTGCGACTGTCTTTTAAGAATTCCCTATACTGCTTCTACACTTGTTTGCTTATTATCTACTTTCCAAAAGAACTGTCCATAAGATTGTAAACCCAGTATGCGTGCTCGAAGTGATATTTGTTTTGATAATTGAATTTTGTTTTCTTGTTCATGGCAGAATTAAGCTTCACAGAGAAGTCCAAAATGTGTTCTAAGAGACCAAAGAAAGTTTGGATTGTGGTTGATGGGGTGTTTCAGTGGGATCTACCATGGACGGAAACAAGTATAATGCATCTAATTTAGATTTTGCTGAGCGAATTTTGAAAGTTAGAGCCTCAATTTTTCATTTATTGCTCCGAAAAATTTGGAAATAAGACCACTAAAACCCCTGGACATGGTTTGGCAATATGAAACATTTATTTCATTTACCAGCCACGCAAGTGTTTATCTTTTCACATGTACGAGTTTACCAGCCACAAGCAAGGACTCTGGGTGGATGAAATATCACGAGAACTTGCAAAATAATATTTCATTTCATATATTAGAAAATGTTAAATTCTTCGATTAGGAAGGCAACAATCTTTCAATGGTTGATGCACAGCAGATGAGTGCTTTTGTTTCCTCTTTGACAATCTCAACTTGCAGGCAATATTCTTGATGCGTATTATTTTTCAAAAGTCAGATAAGTGTGACCATCTAAGTTACTAATTAAATATCAAAATTCCATCTTTGATAACTTCCCAACACCATAGCATCACTGGTTTGTAGACAATTCCACTGAGGATCTTATTCCGTGGATCAAAGTTTTGTCAAAGATGCATGTAAATATGTTATAATATTGTAAAATCTACCATAAAATTTTCTTGGTCTGGTTCAGGACTTTGGGGCAGAGTTCCTCCGATGATGTTGGAATGTGCTTTAAATAACCAACTACTGAGGACCTGAAATAATTTGGAACATTCTTCATATGAAGCCGGTAAATCATGTGCAGCCTCAAAGCAAAATCTGGTAACTTCTGTACTTTCTAGATAATCAAATATCTCATGGGAACTTGAAATAATTTCTCCCTCCTAACGGCAAACAGCTTGCCGACTTTATTCGGACCGCAAGGAGGGCGTGAGATTATCAAGGCATCCGTGCCAGACGCCGCAGCCGATTTTCCCCACTCTGGCCTTGCGAGTTGCGACCGAGCTCCGTCCATGAAGGAATCCCGTCTCTAAACCCTAAGCCCTAGCCTGGGGCTTCCGCCTCGCACCTCGATCCCATCCAAGTCGAAGAAGCGAGGCGGGGAGCCATGGCTTCCCTTCCGCGCTTGGCTCTCCTCTTGATCTCCTCCTATCTGCTCTTCTTCCGGGCGGATTCGGCGCCGCAAGCCTTCCGGCGCGATCCCGGCCATCCTCACTGGCACCATGGAGCCTTCCACGACGTTGAGGATAGCATCCGCGCCGACGTCCGCCGGATGCTCCATACCCGCGCCGAGGTAAGCCTCTTTCCTCTCGTTTCCGATCCGGTTACTAGGTTGATGTTTCGATCGGATTGGGAGCTCTGAAACAGAAATCTAGAAGTCATTGAAGTCGAATTTCCCTTAGTGATTGAAATCGAAATGGACTTATGCGAAGTGGTTTTGACTTTTGATTTCAAGGAAATTTCTGATTTGTGCCGAGCGGAAAATTATATGCGAATCGCTAAATTAGTCAGATTTTTGCGACTGGGATCAAATCTCAATCTTGTTTGGGCTAAGAGAATGGAACATTCACTTGCCTCTTGCCAAGCGTCTTCATATTGAAGTTTCTGTTGATGTTGTCTAACTAAAGATGGCTTTTATACGAATTTGATTTAAAAGGGAAAAGCAGAAAGAAAGATGGCTTTTATTATTTTTTAAAATCTGTGCAATCAATTGAACGAAGAAAAGGTTACCACCCAAGTATGAATTGGATCACTTCTAGATTGATATCTGCAGTGGTGGGAAATTGGGGGAATTTCTGCCACTCCACAGAGAAGCCCAAGACGCATTTTAGTTGAAAGGAATATTTGGACCTATTGTATTATACCTCTCAACTGTTGTCCTAAACAAAGCAAAACTGCAGTGTCTATTATTATGAATTTGATATTACATGTAACCGTCATGTGCCAAAAAGAATAATTTGCGTGGAGTTTGAAACAATAGTTATCCCGTTTCTGGAAATGGCATAAAGTTTCTTGATCCTTCTTGAGTGTATTTACATTTCCTTCCAATTGTCTGTCAGAGGTAAGTCCACCAATAAGAATTACTCTTCCATTATTTACAATGAATTAGGTGTCTTGGCTTTCTCTAACATAATATGAAATGAAATAATCAGTCCAATAAGCCTGTGGATGGTTTATGTAAAATTTGTAATGAGAATCTACAGTTGAAGACGCAACATGAGATGATGTCTTCCTTGGGAACCCAGAAAATATTCCGAGTTCCATCAATCTTTTCCTATGATCAATTCAGCTTCCATTCAAGAACTACTAGCGTAGGCACATGTTTGTGTCAAGAAATGTGGGGAAAAAAATATTATTCTAATGTTTTTAGGGAAAAGAAGAAGATTATTCTAAAGTATTCATCTCTTATTTTGAGCTACAACAACCAAATCAGACTGAATTCTTTTTAATATTTGAAAATATTGTATTTCAACAAAATGAAAAGAAAAGTATTAAATATTTGACTGAGTGACTCTGTCATTGTTCTGTTGAAACCTAGGGTAGGATCCAATTTTTGGGGCAATTTATGCTGCCTTTTTGCATATATGTAATATAAGCCGGTGCTATTAATGTAAATAATGTATTTATTTATGTCAAATTGCTTCTAAAGCTTTATGTCCTCAGGAGAAGTTTGTTAGATGCTTCTTAATGTTTGAAGATGTTTTGCAGGTTCCTTTTCAGGTTCCTCTTGAGGTGAATATAGTTCTTGTTGGCTTCAATGGTGATGGAGGCTACAGATACATGCTGGATGCACACAAGCTTGAGGATTTCTTGAAAAGCAGTTTCCCAACACATCGGCCCTCATGCCTCGAGACAGGCGAACCAATTGATATCGAGCATCATATTATATATAATGCGATCCTTGTATGCATTTATTTCAGAAAAAGAAAACTTGAATACCAGCTTTAATATATTCTAATTGTGGACTGCACTAGATTAGCATAAATATGATTGTTTAATCTAGTGATTACAACTAAGGACATTTTTCCGCAGTTTATTTGTCTATCTCACTTGAAAATATGCTAATCATTTCTCATGCTGTTTTGTTGTATATTTCATACATTTTGAAACTTCATATGCTAGTTTTATGTTTAGACCCTCCAAAATTGTTGCAATTTGCAATGCAGGAAGTTATACAAGTTCATGCTGGGTGTCCTCTAAACATGATTCCACCTAAACCATTGTGGTTTTGGAAAAGACCCGAATCTGATCACCCAGTTGCTCACTATCTAATACAATGCATGCCCTCGTGCATAAAGATGAAGAATGAGGAACTTGTCTATTGCCTTTACTTAAATATGTAATAGTTCATGCATATGGTTGTTTACTACTACAAATTGCTGTGCAAATAATGTTTGACAGGAAAATAAGCATTTATATATCAATCAAATCACTTGCGGTAAAACAGAGCTTGAATAGTACGAAGACTTGATAATAACATATAAAGTTACAATTCTAGGTTTGTCTTGCTGGAGTAGCTCTGAAATTAACGTTGAGCCTTGTACCAAATTTGGTTTTGATTAATCTTGTTTTATTCTTTTTTAATTTGTGTCTTTGTATATATAGTTATGCTCATGTGCATGGCACATCTGTGTAGTATATCTACCTGCACTTGTGCATGTGTTTTTGGTCCAGGTACTATGATTCACATATAACACATGCACATACTTACATGTTTGCAATTTTCTGCTGGACTGTTTACTAAGACCTGTAATCTTGTTTGGGCTCCTTGCATCTTACACTGCTACACATATGAGCACATTAGTTTTCAGAAAGATATTAGCTAAATAATGACTTGTGTAAGCTTTTACATGATTGTGTTTCATTTTACACCATATCTTTCCTAGAAGTTGAATATGTTTGATTACTACTTGATTAAGGTAAGGGAGTCAATAGGCATCAAACTTGTGCTTTGATTTTGAGTTCTTAACTTTTTATCAGTTTTGGTATAAGTGGATATTTCTTGATCCTGTTCTTATGGAAACTGTCCATTACCTGTATAGGCTGGGCAACCAGAATTAATTGCTCTTGAGAAGGCACTAAAAGATGCAATGGTTCCTGCAGGGACCGCCAGAGAGGTAACTATGTTTTTGTGATTGTCATGCTTGTTATATATTGATACATGTGATGTTAATACATCAGTTTAAAAATTTTGAAAGGTTTCTATCTGCAAAGTAGTGTGGATAATGGCCTTAATATTTTCAGAGTGAATATGGAAGGCAGCTTCCTCTTTTTGAGGTAGAAGCAACTGTAGTGGAGCCAATATTCCAGCAGTTATACTCATTTATATTTGATTTACAAAGTGGTGGTTATTCTGCAACTGAGATGGACAGACCTGTACCTTTTGCAATATTTATTGTGAATTTTGATAAGGTACAAACACAACTCCAGCTTTTGTTTTTGATATCTACAGTTTCTATTGCTGTTAATTTTGCATTGTATCAATGATGGTACAAATGTATGACTGAATATAAATGTGAAGCTGAAGGTCATTCTTATGATGATTTTGATCATTCATTCTGTTAATATTCCACTGCTGTTTTTATAGCTGTATTTGCATGGTAATCTTCTGATACTGTTACCTCTTACAGGTCAGAATGGATCCTGGGAACAAGGAGACTGATCTTGACAGCTTAATGTACAGTAGAATTGGTGGACTGACGGAGGAACAACTGAAAAAGCAAGAGGGAGACTATATTTACCATTATCGTTACAATGGAGGAGGAGCATCTCAAGTTTGGCTGAGTTCTGGGAGGTATCTACATTGATAAATTTATCATAATGCTGAAATTTTGATTTTGATGCTAAGTAAACCAAATAGAAGGGCTCATTGCAATCTCATTCTTGACTGATGATTTAAAATGCTTTGGTTTGAGATACTTTTTGTATTATTAGTCATTGAAAATGTGTTTGTCTTGAGAAATCGCTTCACTTTATGTTATAACTCTATCTGTGTTTTTTCCTTCTTGAGGGTAGATGGACAATTTAATCTTAATTAACATAAAGGCAAGCTCTCTATTTTTCCCCTTCTAAAATGCTAAGTGGAAAATCTTGATTCTATAAGTATAAATGCAATGAAAAAAATGAAAATAATAGCTAGAAAAGCTTAAAAATAGTCATTCAGAAGTTGATTATGCCTGGTCACTTTAAAATGCCTGCTAGATGATCTGTGGGTTTGAATTCAATTGGGTAGCATTAATGAGCTTACCTGCCTTGCCATGTTAGTGATATGGAATCTTACTAAGAGTTGCTCCTCTAAGTAAATAGATAACTTCAACATATAATACATATATTATTTCTAGGCAGATGTTGTATTTGGGATTAAGTTGTTATGATGATCACTAGATGTTTAACAAATATCAATTGTATGTGGGCATACAACCGACATTAATGTTGAGATCATTATATGTGGAAGATATGAAATATGAACATTGTAGATTAGTTACTACATTATAAGTTGCTTGAAACAGTCTCTATTTTTGTTTGTGACTTTATTGTGATTATAACTGGCCCAGGTCATAACCTTGTAGCCTTGAAATCACTTCTTTGGTCCTGGAGCCTCTCCTTCAAAACCTTTATATTTGCATGTTCCAGTGCAATTAACATTGCAAGGACTGAATTACAGTTGGCACTGTTTTTCAAAGAAGTTAGAAAATTTTTAAGGATCAATGAGCTGACGACATATGCAGGAATGACCTACATTACATGATAGAGCTGTAAGAATTAAAGAAACACTTGAGAAATGGTTGCCTAAATTATAAAACTTTCCTTACCATTGTAGGAAAGAGATCTCTTGCTAGTCAAGTGCAACTAGATCCTTGCTAGGATTTATGACCTGATACATGTGCCAGCTAGAGACCAGAATGTGAGTTCAAAATTTACCATGTGAACTAGTACACCTTAGATTAAGGTTGGGTAACTGTGTAGAACAAAGAGAAATTCTTCTCCAAGTGTTCGGAACTAAGGAGTAATCTTTATGTAACCTGCTAAGCAACTATGCATGGAGACCTTAAGCTTTAAAGTTTCTTTTGCATGTCCTAGCCATGGTTCTTGTTGAATATGGAAATGCATACTAACATACGGTGTTTATAAAATGACAATTTTTATGTATACTGCTTGTCATTTATATGAGACAATCATCACTTTGCCACTTACTTTGAATTGTTGTACACTTTGTAATTCTTTTAACATTTACAAAAGTTATCGTGGTACTAGAGCTATTTTACAATCTTGTAATTGGGAGGCTTGACCTTGAACAATTTGATCGTTTTTGCCTCTTGGCTTTGTTGGATTGCATTGATGCATCATGATGTTCATGGTGGTGTCTTTGGTGGCATAATCTTAGTGGATTGTCCTTGGAAACCGGCGACATGATCTCCTGCTGGTTTCTGGTTGCATCATTAGGTCACACAAGATCTGAGATTTAAATCCCAATCTAACAAATGTCTAATTTTATTGACTCCTTATTTGAGGCAGTACATGCTTAGCAATAATAGGTTAAGGTGTGTGTGCATGTGTATGCATGTATATATGTATATGGATGGTAACAGTGAAACAAGCATGCTTTAAGCAGTGTTAAGAAAACTAATAGAACAGATAATTGAGGCATATGAAGTTGCATTTGGCAGTATGTAATGATGAAATTGGTGACATCTGACCTTTAATATAGTAGTTTGAGCATAACGCCTTGGTTGGGAGAGAAGAATAGGAGAGAAGAGAAAAGAATGGGAGAGAAAGTTAATACTTTCTCTTGGTTGGGAGTTTTTTTTATAAAAGAAAAGAAAGAAAAGGAGATAAACAGAGGGAATACAAATCCCCTCAAATCTGTAATTTTTTTTCCTCCAAATCAAATGGATTTGAAGAGAAAGGAATTAGGAGTTAATGAATCTTTTATGATTTCCATCTTACCTCTTTAATAATAAGAATAAATTAATATTACATTTCAATCTTAGGGCTTATTTCAAGCCCACCACCTAAGCCTCCCACCTGATTAAGACTCAGGTGGACGGAAAAAATCAACAAAACAAAAGAAAAGATGAAAAAATTGAAAAATAAGATCTTTTCTTAGTTCCTTTCTTGGATTTATTGGGTTCCTTTCAAGGGTATAATAGTAAAGAAGGTTGTAACATTTTTTTCTTTTCTTTTCTTCTTTGCTTCAAACTAGGAAGGGAAGAAATTATTTTCTTTTTTTCTTTAAACTCCTAAACAAGAGGGAAGAAATATACTTTCTTCTTTTCTTTTCTTTTCTTTTCTTCCCAAACTCCAAACATGGCGTAAGAGAGGAAGAGGAATATATAACTCATCTTCTAAATTGAAATAAAAGGAAATCTAGGGATATTAAATGCATGCATTGTGAACCGGGCAAACTTGGTTGTGATCAAATACAGGTCCATTTAGTATATAGGGAAGACTATTTCACACCCACAACATAGACACATGCATTAAGGAAGTCTGAATTATTGGATGATTTTGAGTTTTTAGTGTTTTAAGTGTCATTCTATATCAAGTTCCAGGGAGATCAAATTTTGGAGTTCTTTCCTTTCTTCTTTTTCTTGTGTCCTGAAACCTCTTTATGTATATA
>KE505022.1:139141-163037 GCA_000441515.1 Elaeis oleifera | reverse complement strand
GTGGGAAGGAAAGCACCTGAGGGAGATCGGAAGGGAGGGCTGATGCTGGTGACGATGGGGAGGAAGGCGATGACAGAGACCTATGGGAGGTGGCATCGAGAAGAGTGGGGTGAAGAGTCCGGTGCCTCCCACCCTATTGAGACACCAGAGAACAAAAAAAATAGAGGAAACATCAGACGAAAACATAGGAAAAATCAATGAAAACAAAGGAAAGGTGGAAAAATTAAAAGGGAAGACCTTTTCCCGCATAGATTGTTCAATTTTTTTTCATTTTCCCCTCTTTTTCTTTTCATTTCTTTCTCTTTTTCGGTGATCTGTGAGAAGGAAAGCACTTGAGGGAGATTGGAAGAGAGGGCCGAAGTCGGTGATAATGGAGAGGAAGGCGATGACGGAGACCAGCGGGAGGTGGCGATGAGGAGGGCGGGAGGAGGTGGGCATCTGTGAGGCTCGGGAAGGTTTGAAGAAAAAGGAAAAAAAATGCTGCCCAGCATGGAGAGTCCAGAGCTCAACACGTGGCATGCTGGGAGAGCTCTGGCTTGTCCTTTAATGTATCATATATATTATTTGCATATACATAAACAACTAGTTTATTCATTTATGTGGAGTGAAACTCACCTTAGTGAGAACTTTGCCATCTTATGTAATGATGGGACTGCAAGCTAGGGTCCTCATACAGAGTATCTCTATGACTTTCAAATCCTTTGACATGGGATACACCTGATGCCATAAATTAGCATTGCCTGAAGCTTCATTGTTGATCCCTACGGAAGAAATCCAACCAAGAGATATATTGTCTCGGAAACTATCCAAGTCAAGTTAGAGTAGAAACATTTTAACACCATACCTGCTGTACTTGGTGCCATACTCTAGAGTTGATTAGCTCAGTGAATGTGGCTTGTGACATGTAAAGATAGCACTTGATGTATGTAACTCCACATTAACTTGGTGCAAAGCATTTAGAGGGCATGGCTGCTTTTTGAAATCTTAAGAAAAGGATGTTATAATCTCCAATAGCTCAGAAAAGTAGATGTGCCATTTTAAAATGCAATCTGGTAGACCCTCTGTCTATTTCACAATCCACCAGGCTCGTGTCCATCATCTTCTCCTTTGTTAAATATTGAAAGTCGAAACAGTTTGGCTTTATGGACAAACAATAGAGCATAAGAGTTCTTTAATTGGCATGAGATCTAATGAAGATAACGGAGTATATAGACTCAAATGAGAGATTCAAATTAAACAATTAGTTATGTCAAGTTTCTTTCCAGTGTTACCTGTGTCTTTTGCTAGTTTGTATCAGAGCTCAGGATGAACCTGATAAATGTTAAAATTGAAAATAAGACTCTTCAGGATACTATCTGTTTCTCATAGAAAGCATTGGGTAAGAGCTAATATAGAGTATCTTCTTGTACATTACTTTTTACGTCTCCTTGCTGCATCTTAGAATTCATATATTTTGTAAATATTCTTCTATGGATTAGGTTAGGTTTATTTATTATGTTTGGATTTTTCCCCCTTGTACTGTTTGTTTATTGTCTGCATTTGTTTATTGTCTGCAAACTAAGTGCACCTACCATGTTTTAGAAGTAAGACAAGGAGTCTGCATGTCTCTAGGAGTTTCAGAACTCAAAGCAAGGTGAGAAGGGGGCAATAAAACTGTGGGCAGAAAGAGATCTGAAAGAAATTTTGGTTGCTTTTGGCTCAGTCTTAAAGTAGGCATAAGACTTGAAATGTATCTTATGCCTGCCAAACAGCATTTGAGAAGGAAGCATAACCAAGGAATAGTTATGCCTCTCAAATTTTCTTATGACAGGCATAACTATTCCAAGGAGCAGTTGTAATCTATATCTTGTCATAAAGGTACTTCATATGTGTACTTTTTACTTTTTGTGGATTAAAAAGGTCATCATTCAAAAGTTGTTCCAAGAGGGCTCCTTTTGCTATTCAAAAGTAGAACAAAACAAAATTGGCATAACTATTCTTATAGGCATGACTTTTCTATTCCCTTTTCTTATTCCCAAAGTAAACATAGTCCTAAGGAAGATTGCTGCATGGAAATGTTTTAGGTGGAGAGGATTTGCGGTTCAAATAAGCTGAGCTGAGATGTGTTAGGCTTCTCAGGGTTGGCTCAATGTATAACCGAGCCGAGTCTAGCCGAGTGTTAGGCTGGCTCATGCTTGGCTTGATATATAAAGGGGCTGATCAAGCTTGGCTCAAGCTTGAGCCAATCTTTGGGTAATGTGTTCAAGCTCAGCTCATATAAGAATCAAAATTAACTTCTTACTAAGTTGAGCTGAGCTCCTTTATATTTTGCTAGCATTAATGTTCAGGTTTGGCTCATTCACGAGCAGGCTTTAGTCACTGTTTTGGAACCAAGTATGAAATGCTATGGTATGGGGGAACATTGGCCATATATCAGTATTGTACGTAGTGGGGTACATCTCTATATGTATTCATGGTTTGCTGATATAGGGATAGGGTAATGGAGCATGGTACACAACATGCTACAGGGTGGTGCATACTATAGTACGATCAGTTTTCAAACATTGGTTTAGCTCAGCCTTACCTAGCTGACCCAAGCTGTTCATGAACACCTCAGATTGTTTGTAGCCCTAAGAGTTTATGAAGGATACAAGTTAATGGAATTTTCTTAGAGAGTTGTTTAATGGCTTAGAATTTGGTGAGCCCTTGTTAAGTAATTGGTACTTCCATGAATTGCTGTAGCCCTCCTATCCACTTCTAAAAAGGATTTTGCTAAGAAAAGGTTAATTGGAACTTCTTAGAGAGTTATGTCATCGGCAAAGCATTTGGTCAGTTCTTGTTAAGTAGCTAGTAGTTCCATGAGAGCCTCTCAAACCACTTCTTCTATTGATTGTCATGAATATACATATGTACACAGATGTGTATGCATGCATGCATGTGTCTTCGTGTGTAGAAAGGGAGGGAAGGAGGGAGGGAGGAAGGGAGTTGAATTGGGGTGCACTTGTAAAATATTTCCTATGTATAACTAATGATAGTCCTTTAAAAATGATTTTCACACTGTTGATCATGCCCTAAAATGTCTAAGAGCATGTCCTACAATGTCTAAAATTCTAGATTTCACAGACATAAGTCACCACTTTCTTCGGAGGTCTCATATCTGCAAGTGGATCCAAAAACAGAAACCTAAGAAGCTCGGAGTGTTGGAGTATAGCTTGTGTTTTCCATTTTATGACTGAGTGACTGAAAGGCAAAGCATGTTCTTCCTGTCAACTACCTAAAAATAGTGATTTTACAACATTAATTAAAACAGCCTGCAGACTGATTATATAAACCAGCATAAAGACCTGCCTGATCTGATTATGCCAGAACAGTCACCTTCATATTAATTTGTGGCTTTAAAGTTGAGGACTATATGAACCTGCATAAAAGCCACCAGATCAGATTAGGTCTTTAAAATCTAACATTACTTCAATTACTTCCTGGAGAGCAGAAATTTTATATTAATTGAGGCTCTGCTGTTCAATCACTTCAACTGTCAGATTCAAATCAAAACAAGAAATGCCGATCAACTTTAAATCAGATAGTGCATCTTTTAACTATGCCAGGTAGTAGGTACTTTGCTTTTGCAATTGATTGACCAAATGTTTCTTCTATCAAAGAGACACAAAGAACTGAGTCATCAAAATCTACAATTCACTAAAATCATTAAAGTTATCATTTTCTAATTTAATGTTATGGTTACCTTGGATTAGCATTTTAAAAGGAAGGACACTAACTGTGTGATACACTTAAACTGTTATTTCAGGATAGATTTCAAGAAATTGTTGCTCTCCTTGCATTTGATTCTCTCTTCCTAGATGTTTATAAACCTTGTTGATCTGTACAATTGTGATGCATTTATATCCTACTGCACTGTTGGAATTTTAAACTCATGGTGCTTTGCTTTAAATTTGAAGATTATACATTATGCAAGTATTCTTACAGGGGTTATTTGTGTTTAAATGATGATGCAACACAGTTGCCCGGCCGACTAATAACTTCTCTTTCCCTTCCCCAAAATAAATCCTTTTCTCTAATTTGTGGTTAACCTACATGCCATGTAGGTGAAAAGATGACCCATGCTGGACAGGAAGTAATACTTATTGGAGGTTCACATGCATTGCATCGCCATGAAAAGTTGGCTATTGCTGTTTCGAAAGCAATGAGAGGTCATTCTCTTCAGGAAACCACAAAGGATGGACGGTTTCATGTCCATACCAGAACATATTTGGATGGTTCCATTCTTAAAGAGGTTGGTTTGTGCATCTTTCTTCTGTTCTTTGGATATCTTAGATGTTAAGTCACCATTTAAGGCATTTTAAATTTCGTTTCTTTTCTTTTTTCCGACAGCTTTTTTGTTCTTGAAATTATTACCTTGAATCATACTTAAACAGATGATGAGACAATTCTCATGTTACACAAGTTTGAAGTGTTATTAAAGCTTGTTGCGTGGACATGGACATGGACATGGACACGAAACTCTGATTCTTGACTTCGCTGGAAGAAAAGCATTAGATTTGGGAGGATCAAAGCACAAACACAAACCTGACATTCATCGCGACAAAAGACGACTTATTAATAGAGCCAATGTTCTATAGAACTTGCATATAGTTTGATCATAGCTTTTGTTTTCTACATGTTTTATAGGTTCGAGTTTTTCAATATCATAATGTCATATATATTTTTCACTTGTCCATGATGTGCTATTTACCTTAAGGCCTGCTTATTTGCTTTCAAATCCTGTCTTGACATAACATCACGTTGATATGTTATATGACTGCAGGAGATGGAGCGTTCTGCTGATGTGCTTGCTGCTGGTATACTAGAAGTTGCAGATCCCTCTCTCTCAAGTAAATTTTCCTCCGTCAGGTTTGTGTCCATCCCATGATTTAACATTGTTTCTTTGTGGGCCTGAGCTACACCTGCAAATTTCCACTTTCTTTCTTTCAGATTATCAAGAATACTGTATATCCCACTTGAGTGGCTTCTTAATTTTGTTTTGTCATCCCCAGCATTGGATGGACGAATCAGGTAGTTCACAAGATTCCATTATCAAGCACAAACCAATATGGGAAAGTTATATGCCTAAACAAGCCAAAGATAAGAAACGAAGCGAAAAGAAGAGACAGGGAAATCTGCACAAAACCTATGGAACCAGAGTGATTCCTGTGTGAGCATATCTTATCCTGTCTCTCTTAATGCTAGTGCTTTTATGAAATTAGATGTTGTTTCAGGATCTGGATCTTCTGAAAATGTTATCTTTGCCTCATAGCTTAAATTACCATTGTCATAATCTTGCTCATGAGTAATGGTTCTAATTGTCATTGTTTTACTTATTGACAGCTTTGTACTATCATTGGCTGGTGTGGATGCTGACCTTCTCATGGAAGATGAAAGTCTTGTTTGGACAAGTAAGGATGTTGTCATTGTCCTTCAGCATGAAAATGAAAAGATACCTCTAAGGTGAGTTCAGATTGATTTTTGATTTTTGATTTTGTGCAGTTATGTTTATTGGAGCAGTTGATTTTTTAGCTGACAACTGTTAGCTGAGGTGGTTGGCACCTCTCCTAAGGACTTCCCTTGGAGGAGGTCCAGGATTCAAATCCTGGGATTGCTCAAACAAAAAAGTTGATTTCTAACTGTAACTAACAGATAAAACTATCCAGGAAACCAATACAAAATAGTTAAGCAATCAGAAATCCAATTATATGTGGTTATATTATGTAGTTCTCTATCCTCCTTGTTAAGCTAATTATAGCATATGGAGAGACATTCTTATGTTGAAGTTGGCATTAGTATTTAATTCTTTTTGACAATATTATTCTGATGGCAAGTAGCTTTAAACAAAATTTATATTCCTTGTCCATTCAACTATTGCATATTTCAACTTGCAGATGTATGCATTGGTATCTCACCTAAAATTCTGGTGCTCATCAATGTAACAGCTCCAACTTTCTTTAATATAAAAATACCAAAGCTGCCTTGGAATAAATTCTGCTTTGAGAAATGCTATCATAATACTTTAGATGATCTGACTTTTTCTATAAAAAATATGGTGCTGTAAATATTACTAGAAAATTATTTGCTGCAACATGACTGAATTTGTGCATAACTAGATTGAAATTGCTAGAATCTCTTAGTAGAAATACTCGAGAAGTGGCAGTTCAAAAGTCTGATGACTAATATTCGGACCTCAATGTTCTTAGAGATGTTAGGCACTTGAGGTCTGTTGTAAAACTTGTGGTTCAACCACTTCTTAAAAGAGATCATGTATCAAAAGGGGGATTACATCCAGGTTATGACTGAAAACAGGGCATAGAAAAAGAAATTTCAAATGGGACCAGTGCAGATCTTTTAATTGTTTTATGTATCTTTTTGCACAACTACCGACATGAATATGGCATGAAATTTTAACATGCACAGATCTGTGTTTGTGGCTTTATTTTTGACTTTTTGATCTGGTCCCAGACAATTTGGGCAGTAGTTATTCTGGTTCAGTTCCTTCAGTGGGCGGTCGTGGTCCAAACCTGCAAAACTTCTGAATGTTATAGTTGCAGTCTTTTGTTTTTTTCTTTGTTCTAAATCGTTGGTCCTTCACTGACCTGGCTGTGAGCCTCAAGGGCCTCCCTTCATATCCATTAAATGCAAAGGATTTTGTCACTGAAACTTGCTTTGCATACCTCTTGTGAAAGTATGAATTATTCTGCAGCTTCATATTCAGATAGATGCTGCAAATGTTTCGTTTGTTGGTGTCATTTTATGTATTTGTTTTGAGCAGCTATGTCTCAGAAACCACCAGACAATTTGCCTTTCCATCCCTTGCACAGCGTCACATATTGGCAGGATTGGCTTCCACAGTAGGAGGTCTGAGTGCACCTTATGAAAGGGCATCACATATACATGAAAGGCCTGTCCTGAGCTGGCTTTGGGCTGCAGGCTGTCATCCATTTGGGCCATTCTCCAATTCATCTCAAGTCAGTCAAATGCTTCAGGATGTTGCATTGGTAAGGCTAGTATCAGTGCGATTTATTTTAACTGACATTAGGCATGACCAAAACAGTTTAAAATTATACAGTTCCTAGGCTTCTGTTTTTGCCATCTAATGTTACATCCAGATTAGTTACTGATAAATCATTGGAACACCCATCCTTTGAATGTCAGAACATTTGAAAAATAGCAACTATACTTTTCCTGATTAGTTGTAGGTTCCCTTATAAGTGAGCGGTTCTGCTTCCATATGTCTATTCAAGTTTCAATGCTGGTTAAGGTATCATTGTACCTTCCAGCCATCTTGGATAGCATTTATTTATTCACATTTTATTGATGCAGAGAAGCACAATATATGCACAGGTTGATTCTGCTCTTCGCAAGATTCGGGAAACATCAGAGGTATGATAAGTGATAGCATCGAATCCTTTATCATCCTCATTCTATCACCTAAAACAGATTTTTTTTTCCCCCTCCCAATTTGTGCAGGCTGTGCAGTCCTTTGCTGCTGAACACCTTAAAACGCCTCTTGGTGAGCCTGTGAAAGGCAAGAAGAAGAAGTCAAGCACCGAGCTGTGGGTCGAAAAGTTCTATAAGAAAGTAACCAACTTACCAGAGCCTTTCCCACATGAGCTTGTCGAACGGTTGGAGCAGTACTTAGATGTGAGTATATGATGCCTCTTTTATATGTTGGATTTAGTCTAGAGACACGTGGTCTGCATTGAACAATTTTTACTCTGCATCATATCAGAAACTGGAGGAACAACTTGTGGATCTGTCTTCGCTTCTATATGACCATCAGCTAGAGGATGCATACCAAAACAGTTCTGACATACTTCAAAGCACAATATTTACGCAGCGGTGAGTCGATATTTTCCTTATTCCTTTCTTCAGTAGAAAATTTGTTGAGTTCTGTTTTTTAAGATCATTTGTTTACTGAAGCAAGCTGGATGATTTTTTTGGTTTGTTCTTCAGCTCATTGATCCTGGTATTGGTACTCGAATCTTTAATCTATTTTCCTGTTTCTGCAACAGGTATGTAGAGAGTGTTTTGTTGACTGAGAAGGAGAAAATGATGTGCTGCAGCATTGAGTATAGCCATCCCAGACAGTCGTCACAGGCCTTTGTCTATGGAGGGATCCTTCTAGCTGGTTTTTTTGTATACTTCATTGTTATATTCTTTTCTTCACCAGTCCGCTGAAAGAAACATATACCTGAAGAATAGAGGCTTGTAATGCTGGATTTTTGTAACTTAGATATGATGGAAGTTTGTAATGCAGATCTCTTTCTAACCAAACGATTTGCTTGTTATCTGGAACACTACTACACTCCTGGAAACTGAAAAGGCACTTGGAATACACTGAAAATTGTGGTGTGAAGCAATAGAATGCAGTTTTGAAAGAGTTCTGTATTCAGTTCATTGATCCAATGTCGTTCTCTCTGCCGCGAATGGGCCTCTGATCGCCATGCAGCTGGAGCTGGAGATACGTGCTTTTAGGCGTCTGGTATCTCCCAGTGGGTGCATGACCACGAGATTCCAAATGCCGTCTCCCCCACTCGACTTATATCCATGTCGTTTGCAGCTGCATGGTCCAGGTTCTCGGAAACTCAGACTTTTACGGATTTGCTCGGATTTCTCCCTATTGACCTCTCCATTGATCTACATCCCTAGAAATAAAGAACCGGTTGAATGTTTGAATAACTAGAAATGAACTACGGATAAACAAGGTTTGCCATTGAAATTTTTATTCGCTTGGGTTCGGTGAGCCGCACGAGAAGATGACAAAAAGTGACTGAAGCTTTTTATCTGTTAGGTCTCAAATACGCACGTACATATAAATATTAAATATACACACATATATATCTGTTAGGTCTCAAATACGCACGTACATATAAATATACAATATACACACATATATGTATGCGCACACGTGTGCGCCTGTTGCAGGAAGTCTTGGATTGCATAAATTTCATAACGTGTGTGCGCGTTTACACTATCTGCTGCTTTGAAATACACGTGCAAGAAGTCTTGGATTGCATAGGCTTCATAACGTGCAACCGAAATATTTAGAGATAGCTAATGTGGCCCGCACTTTTTCATCAACACTTGCTGCTTTGAAATATGTGGATGAAGTCTTGGATTACACAGACTTCGTAAAATACAACACACAATTTGCTGCTTTGGAATATGTAGATGAAGTCTTGGACTGCATAGACTTCGTAAAATACAACCGAAAATATTTAGGATGACTGATGTGACTTGCATTTTTCCATCCATACAATAATTTGTAAGTTTGATTGATATTATTGTGGTGTAGAAGGAGGACATCATTAGTCTCATATTAGTTATGAGTCAAGAAGGATTTTGACTTTCCACTTGAGACATCTTTAAGCTCGAAATCCGAAGGATAAAATTCTGAAACCCATGGGCCAGTACGAATAATACCTTACATGCTGAGATATGAGCTCTTGATCGCAACAATGGCGAGCCAAATAGGGGACCACCCCTGCAAGTGTGGAGCTCTTCTAATCTGTACACAAACTCTCCCTTGATTGGAAGGCTATGTTTTGGTATAAAGAAGGCATCATTAATCCTACATTGATTGTGAGTGAAAGGCAACTCTGATTTATATAAGAAGAGACCACTTTTTCCATGTGAAGCGCCTTTTGAATTGAAATCCAAAAGAATAAAATCATAAGACATATAGGCTAGAGCGAATAATATCTCATATGCTAAAAGAATCCAAGAAATAAAATTGTGAGGCCTATCAACTAAGATGGATAATACCTCACGTGCCGAGTCATGAGCCCTTGACCGCAATAGTTACACACCAAGAAGAGAACCACCCTACAAATGTATTTTCATAGAGGCTATATTGTGGTGTAGAAAGAAGGGCATCATTAGCCCAGTCAAAAGGAGCTACTCTTTTGTTAGGATTTGCGCCTTGAGATTCGGTCTACACTGAACGCACAGAGATTCAGGACGACGAACGGAGTCCAACGAGCCCAAGAACAGTCCAAACGGAATCCAAATGAAGAAATTATTCTCGAAGGAACTCTGCACGGAGATCAGAGCAGCAAAGGCCGACGGCAGGCCAGCGAAGGCCGCGGCGGAGCGAGTGCGCACGGCGGCGTAGGGGCCTGCTACTAGCGTGTGGCCCAGTGCGCGAATACGTGGACGCACGCAATGTGCGGCCCAGGCCCAAGCCCAGGCGAGTGCACGCAGGCACGGCCCACAGGATTCTCTCATGCGATCCACGCACAATGCATGGACCGACGGTCCATGGGGGCTGCGGTGGATCAACGGGGTGTTTCCCGCCGCTTCTTGCGGTCCACTGTGGACCGATGGAGTTTCGGGGTCGTTTCTCACGGTTCACTGCACTATTGCGTGGACCGGACACGATCGAAAAGCTGAGATCCGATCTGGCATGCGATCGAACGGTGCAGATTGCTTGCGGGTGTGATCTGGGTCTGATGGAGCTTGATCGAGCGCGACCAAACGGCTGAGGAGACTTGCAATGCTGATTGGACAGCCGTGAAGCATCTGGAGTCCGATCAAAAGTGGTTCTCCGATCCAGGAAGGATTTTAGGGCTTTAAAAGCCTGTGGCAACGATCAGAGGGCACGGCGTGGTGTGGTTCGGTAGAGATCATGTACGCAGCGAATAGAGAGGAGTTTGGTAGGCACCAGTAGGCAGATCCTGGAGAGGCGCCGACAAAGAGCAGGAGCAGAGGCTTCAGGCAGACTATCAGACAGCAAACGACGGTCACTTCAGGGATTCAGGAGATCTTCCTAAAGAGTGAGCTTTGTGAGAGAAAATTTCTTGTAAGAGAGAGATTGAGCGTACAAGGGTTGAGGGTGTGATCTCCTCTTATAATTTTTTTTTCTCATAGTGAAACTTGCATGTCTTGTGGAGACGAGTCTTTTGGCTAATCCATATATTTGATTGTATCTCTATTTTGTTTCTTCTTTCTTCCTACTACAACGGGTGGTATCGAAAATTTCTATAGTGGTGGTGGTGTCCTGACCAGATATCTCCAACAAGCGGTATCAGAGCAGATGATATTCCAACATCTTCTTACGTGAGACATCTTTTAGATTGAAATCCGAGGGACAAAATCGTAAGGATCATAGGCCAAAGAACAATACCTCACGTGCCAAACTATGAGTACTTAGCCGTAACAATATTATGATAATAAAAAATATAATAATTCATCAAAAAAAAATAATAGTAATTCATCAACCGTCCTTTAATTGTAGACACCAATTAGTACAATTCATAAATCATTTAGGCATAGTACCAATAGCCTGGACTCTGATCCCATCTTCATCGGTGGTTGAGGAGTAAAACTTCTTTGGAGCTTGTTTGGGAAATCCGACAAGATTAGATTGAATTTCCAGCAAGAGTCGGACGTATTGATCTTCCTAGCCCATGTTCTGCTAAAAGCCCATAGTAATCTTAGTCTAGATCTCATCTATGGCCCTATTAGATTGACGGAAGGGAAAAAAAAAACGATGGAGGTCTTCTTTTTCTGTCTATATTTAGTCTGAGTTGGATATAGATTGATATGGACCTTTTAAAATAGACGACCCACGCCATGAGTCCAATAGGAAATATTCTGTTGAATTTTTCAAATATATCATTATTTGAAAAAAAATAAAATAAAGAACTCATCTTAATTCATATTTCGATCCAACAAGTACGGGAGTCCCAAGAAGACATAGGAATTACTGTATGGGCAAACTAAGAACTATGTTCAGCCATTGACGGTGATACTCTTTTGTTCAAATCACTAATTTAGGAGGGAAAAATAAAAATCTTGCCTAAATTATGGACATCTATGAGTATGACACTGGTGGGGCCGAAGGCCAGCATCTTCGATGAGAACACCACCCCAAGCAATTCGTAGTGCATTAGATAAATTAGTTAATTTAAAGTAGAGCTCCTGCAAACAAGCGGAGAATAGGATTTTCTTTAACATACTTACCTTTCTAAATATTATAAATTACATGAACATTTTCTCAAAACTAATATTTACTTGTATACCTTTATAAAATATTATTTTATATATACTCCCTTTTTTCATTTTTTTGCATATATATCCACACCATCCCATCTAACACCGTTAAGAAATTAATAATTTCTATTTTTAATGATTGAAATACCTTAGATGGATCAACATATAAATAGAAATATTTATAAGGATTTACATATAAATAACAGCTTTGCAAGGGTCATAATACAATTTTACATATTTAGAAGAGTTTACATAAAAAAAAAATATTCTTATCTATTTAATTGTTTAAATACTTAGATTATTCTTATACTCACTCCTTAATATTCTTTTGCGAAAGCATTGCTCAGGAAAGAAAATAGATTCAATTATTAAATAACAAAAAAAGTTTTGAAAGTTCTTTCACTAATTATGAGGTTATTCTATTTATTTTTTTTATTTATAATAACTATTATATCTTATTTCATCAAAAATCAGCTTATAAATTTATTATTATATATGCATATAAAAAGGTATATATTAAAATACAGAATATGATTAGAATCTCTTAAAAGTATACGATATATTACAATGACCAAGCTTCTTTATTACTATTATGCTCGTGGACAGAAGAACAACATCAATCACCTTTGAGCAAAATCATAAAGGACTTAAAAATCCTTTTGACTCGTTAACAAACTCTGTGGCTATGTGATCGAAGACCATGCCTTACGTTAGATATCTTAAGTCAATTTTTTTTGGAGCCTCAATTTTCTGAAACTCATAATAAGTTCACTTTCAATTCAACAATCCAAGCTATTAAAAAGATAAAAAGATTGCCGGTATAGATACTCGAGGCAAAAAAAAAAAAAAATTTTACTTTTCTGATTAGCCAATAAGAAAGATTGTGACTAAGTTTGGATGAAGACTTTTAGCAGATCTTTTTTTTTGAGCTTAACTGCAATAGCTCATTCATCGTTCATCATCAGGTCGTCCGATTTTTCTAGCTCAAAGTCCGTCCTAGCTCTCCAACTTGGAGCTCATCAAATCTCTCCAACTTGGATTTTGACTGCAACAAACCCCTCTATCATGAGGCACCTTTGATTTTTTTTTTTATGAATTTTTATGATAGCTCATAAATATGATATCTATAACTGGAAGTTTACAACTGGTATAAACTAATTCACCATCAATTTATTCAAATGAGCAAAGTGTTTGTTTGAGCTTGACCAAAGCTTAGACTAGCTCTAGCATGGTCAAGAAACCTATAAAATGAGTCAAAATCTTTTGAGTCTAGTTTTTGTTTTTTTTGTATCTTAAGCTAGCTAATGTATGAAATATTAACATATACAAAAATAAACTTAAAGAATAACTTTTGAATCGAATCCATGAATAATTTTATTTATTTATTTATTTTCAAATAGAATGATAGGATATACTATCCTTTTTCCTAAATAATTGTTTCACAAAAAATATTAAGAAGTAAATATGAAAATAATCTAATTATTTAAACAAGTTGAAATAGACTAAAAAAAATCTAAATTTTGCATTAAACCCTCTTAAATATATAAAATTACATAAATATCCTCATAAAACTGTTATTTACATGTATATCTTTATAATATTTTTTTATATACCTATCTATTAAGGATATTCAATCATTAAAATTAGAAACTGTTAATTTTTTAACAATATTAAATAATATGGATATATATACAAAAAAAAAAAAATGCATGTAAAATAACTATTTTATAAAGATATATATGTAAATATTAGTTTTAAAGAATGTCCATGCAAAGTATGATATTATTTAAGAGGGTATGTATGTAAAAAAATTCTTTTTGTATTCCGGTGGGTCCTCCAAACCTGGCCCACCTTATCATGAACATTTAGGGCCACGTCTGAGATCGAGCCGATTCATAACGGCTATTACAGCCCTCATTGGTTCTTATGATCCAAAGCCCTCCCATCGTAGATGGCTATGGCTACAGAGCCTCCTCCAACCACCACAGCTCGTCCACTATCTCAAAATCCCAATAGAACCTCCCTTGCTCACCTCCTCGACACCAAGTGCCACCGCTCCTTCCCTCTCCTCAAGCAAGCCCACGCCATTCTCATCAAACAAGGCCTCTCCCAAGACAACTACCTGGCCGGCTCCCTCGTGAGAAATTATGCCAATCCTGGATTCTCCAGCTTCGACTCTGCAGTCAAAGTGTTCGACCAAGTGCCTGACCCCCATGCCTTCTTGTGGAATGCCTTGATCAGAGGCTCCCTCGATAACAATATTCCACGCAAAGCCATCTCCTTCTACTGCAGCATGATGGCACAGGGTTCCACACCCAACAAGTTTACCTTCCCATCCCTCTTCAAGGCATGCACTGCTGCCAAGGCTCTTCAAGCAGGATGTCAGTTGCACGCCAGTGCTGTCAAGTATGGACTCGAGCAAGATGGGTATGTAGTAAGTGCTGGAATTCAGATGTATGCTGCCTTTGGTATGCTGATTGAAGCACGCCGAATGCTTAATGCGGGCAATGGATCGGACCCTGTGTGTTGGAATGCAATGATAGATGGGTACATGAGAGAAGGAGAACTAGAGGCAGCAAGAGATTTGTTTGATGTCATGCCTTGCAGAACATTGGATCATGGAATGCAATGATCTCTGGGTATGCAAGAAATGGTATAATCAAAGAATCAAGAGGATTATTTGATAAGATGCCACAAAGAGATGAGGTTCTTGGAGCGCCATGATTGATGGTTACGTGCATTGTGATCATTTTGCGGACGCTCTGGCTACATTCCAAAAGATGCTAAGGGAGGGTATTAAACCAAAGAAGTTTGTTTCTCTAGTGTACTTGCAGCTTCTGCCAATGTGGGTGCACTGGAGCAAGGCAGATGGATCCATGCTTATATTGAACGGAACTCTGTTCGTGTTGATGCTGTTCTTGGGACATCCTTGGTTGACATGTATGCGAAATGTGGTCGTCTAGACTTGGCATCAGAGGTCTTTGAGAAAATTGCAACCAAAGAAATTTTCTCATGGAATGCCATGATTGGAGGGTTTGCGATGCACGGCCATGCAAGGGAGGCCATTGAGCTTTTCTTCCGAATGGAAAGGCAGAAGTTTAGGCCAGACATGATAACCTTTGTAAATGTGTTGAGTGCATGTTCACATGGTGGATTGGTGAAGGAAGGCAAGCAATTCTTAATTTAATGAAGCAAGAGTATGGCATGACACCTAAAGTAGAGCACTATGGGTGCATGGTGGACCTTTTAGGCCGAGCAGGGCTATTTAGGGAGGCTGAGGAGATGATAAATTCAATGCCTATCACGCCAAATGCTGCTGTATGGGGAGCTCTGTTAAATGCCTGCAGGATTCATGGAAATGCACAATTGGCTGAGAAGGTTGGAAATATCTTGCTTGAATTAGAGCCAGAGAACAGTGGCCGATACGCTCTGCTGTCGAATATTATGCAAAGCAGGGAGGTGGAATGATGTTCAAAGTGAGGAAGTTGATGAAGGATCGAGGACTAAAACTATTCCAGGGAGCAGCTTGATAGAATTGGATGGCATGATTCACAAATTTATTGTAGGAGATTGTACACATCCAAGTACAAAGGAGATTAACTTGATGATAGAGGAGATGTTGGAACGGTTAAATTAGAGGGTTATGCTCCAAACACCAGCCAGGTGTTGTTTGATATTGATGAGGAGGAGAAGGAGACTGCACTTAGCTACCACAGTGAGAAGCTTGCCATTGCGTTTGGGTTGCTTAATACCACAACTGGGACAACCATTAGAATTATGAAGAATTTACGCGTATGTGAGGATTGTCACCTCGCAATAAAACTAATCTCACGTGTGTACGACAGGGAGATTGTTGTAAGAGATCGTGTCCGCTACCATTGTTTAAAGAAGGGAAATGCTCTTGCATGGACTTTTGGTGAACTTAGAGATGCGCCAAGGCCAAGAGTCGGATTGGCATCACTGTGACTGTTACTGAGCTATGTAGGTGATGCAAAGGAAGTAATCGATATTGCAATGACAAGCATCACTATGCCTGGTATCGAGCTGTGAAGGTGATGCGAAGAACCAATATTGCAATGACCAAGTCAAAAAAGAGCATGCTATTACTGTCATCATGATGGCAAATATAGATTAGGAAGGATGTCTAGGGTTTTGCCTCCAGAGTGTATGACAGCATCTGTTGCTTCTACTAATACTGTGTCTATCTGTGAAAAATAATTTTGCTAAAGAATGTATAACAATGACCTCTGACTTTTAAAGTTCACAGTCAACCAATTTACACATCATCAGACATTTAAAACTGCAAGTTTTTGCAACAACAATCGAGCAAAAGAAATCATCCTTTTCTTTCCTTTCGATAATTAATAACTGCAACAAGAATAGCTGCAACCATAGAGAAACAAATATGCATTTGAATACGAACTTTGCTTTTATATATACATATACATATACAAATATCGATACATACATACATACATATATATACGTACGTATGTATGTAGCATTATCACATATTGCTTATTAATTCAGTATCTTTTCTAAAAGCAACTGGTGATACAGATAATATTACTTTACCTACAGCAAGCTTGCTTGCAGCATTAAGGTGACCTAAATAGAACCTTTTCTTTACCGGTGTTAATATCGCTATGGTAACTCCCTGTCCCTTTTCTTTACAAGTTTCTATTACGGTGCTATCATCTAAGATGTAGAAAATCTTAATATTTTACTTTATTCTGTTTATTTGGAAGGAAAAAGATACAGTTACAAGTTTGAAAAGAAAACCAAGTCCACAAAAGTAACAGTCAAGGTTTTTCTCTTTCAGGATGATCATTTTCAGGCATTAGTGTTTGGCCTAGTTATGCTATCACAGGGACAGGGGTAAGCTTGATTTACTAGATTGTCAAGAATTTCTGAACTACAGATGGACCAAAGAAGCATAGATCGATTGATTAAGCCCTTTTACAATATTCAGCAGGTCAGTATCTAACCAAACAAGCAAAGAGTTTATCTGCAGTTCATAGGTGCACATATAATTGGTTATGGAAGAAGCGAAGAAGGTACAAGGTACAGCTAACAATTTCATAGAGGTAGCTAACCAAGAGTTCCAACTCAAACACATGCAACATTCTTAATCAATGCCTTTAATTGTAAAGGTACTAAGTCAGCTGGAGAAGCATGTGAAGAACCTTACACAGAATCACCATGAATTGGTTACCATCTGCAAAAGAAGACCAATAAAAAGACTGGCTGCTGCAAACCCAATTACCAGCAAATTGAATATTGCACGCCTTAAGATTCTTACATTTTCGGAATGCTGTATAGCAAAGGTTCATGTATCAAAGAAAATGGTGAACATGGAAAGAATAGGAGAAGCCAATGTGATGGTGCATGCATATATTGGCAAGTTAAAGTAAATGGTTCTCACTCCTGAATAATGCTGATGGATGCCAAGCTGCGATTGGATTCACGAATTAGAAATTCATGCACTTCATACATGCAAATCATCTCCATATACACAATTGCAGTGACAGGAATATTGCTAAGCTTGGAAAAGCAAGTGCAAGTCATAAACAGCGCAGAACAATAGTATACATAATATAAGCTTGAACTGTACTCATTCACAAAGTCATATGCCTATAATTATGCTATTTATCCGAACAGTACACAAAGATCCCATCAGCAAAGCAACAAAGGGAGGCGCACAAATTTGTAATAAGTTTTATCTTCTTCCTTCTTCCCTCCCATCGTGAGCACCTTTTTCTTAAAAAAATAAAACCTTAATGACTGCATTCTTCTTCTAAGACAATTGCTTGACAACTTACCTATTTGATACAGATAAACTTATATACTGTATCGCATATGGGAAAGAAGAAACCCTAGATGTTGACAAACTTGCCACAAGATCCACCATTTTATCTACTCTCCTCCAAGAACTTCTAAAAATGTTTAGTCATTTGCCCAAACCTGTACCTGTCCTGTATAAGAAATTTCCCTGCTAGAAGGAAGAACTGCCATCCAATCATTCCTCTCATTATCATAACAAACCAAAACTAGAACCACTAAAGTTTCCATTCCTCCTATCTAACGCATACATACTGTCATTGTACAAAGCCATATGAATTCGATCACTCAGCATGTCATGAGGAAATAGGTAAAGCAAGAAATTAAATTCTATGGTCAATATATAGGAAGGAATTGTTCTTTGCTTGAGAGCGTTCAACATACCCATATGAATTAGCTGGCATTCGCACTTTGAACTACGAATTCATCAAAGCGCTGAGCTTTCTCCCTCAAGCTTGAAATGATTTCCTCTGATATGTCATTAATCATCATGGGCAAGAACTTTTCCATTCGATCAAACCACTCCCCTAGGGTCATCTTATCCATATCATCTTCTCCCTTCTCTTGGCCCACCTCCCCTGCTCCTCTCTTAGCCAATTTCACCCCATCACTAGTATTATTAGCTTCCACCCTGAAATCCCCCTTCTCAGCAGCTTCCACAGGCTCTGCATTAGTTACTGGAACTGAACCCAAAGGCTTCTCCTCCTTGGAAAACCTAGCAGAAGAAGCCCTTGTTGCAGGCCTTCTTCCCCTCCCTCTCCCCCTCCCTGCATTCTTTGATACTTCAGTACTCTCCTCCACCACCACCGCGTCCAAAATTTCATCTTTCATTGAGCTTCTGGCAGAACAGAAGCCTTCTTCGATCTCCCTCTCCTCCTCAAACCATATCTCGCCGGCGCTTCACTTCCCTCCTCCACGACCGCATCCGAGGCGGCTCGGCCACAGATCTGGCAGGAGGCGCTCCTCTCCTCCGCCCCGCTGCCGAGCCCAAGTCATATCTTCCTTCTCCTCCAGCGGCGGCGGCGGCGCATCAATATGAGGCCTTTCCCCGGAGATCCTGACGGAGATTGAGGTCATCTCGCCGATCTTGATGGAGTCGCCGTCGGAGAGGAGGAAGGGGACGGAGGGTGCGACTTTGGCGTCGTTGACGAGGGTGCCATTAGAGGTATCAAGGTCATAGACAGCCCACCGGGAGGTATCGGAGAGGAATTCGAAGGCGAGGTGCTTCTGAGAGATGCCGGGGTCCCGGATGGCGAAGGTGTTGCCCTTCACGACGCGGCCAATGCGTGTGAGGGCACGGGGCTTGCACTCCAGGGTCTCCCCCTCCTTCGGGCCCTTCTCTACGACCAGCCGCAGCGTGGGATTCTCCATAAAGAAAAGGGAAGAAACTAACCCTAGCCCTAGATCGAGAACGGAGAGGACTGGAGGGAAGAAGGAGGAGAACGAGACAACGAAGGAGCGAAGTGAAGTCAGGAGGAAGTCTGAAGCTTTGAAATCAGAACGAATTCAAAATTTTGTCCATGAAACCGGCAGAACGCTCGCCGGCTTAGGGTGAACGCCAGGCACACGCACAGCACGTGATACCGTATTGTTGGAGCGCTCATGGCGGATTTACCGAGTCGACTCCTTGAAAGGTAACTATGAGAGATTAAGAGTGACCTGAACAAATAGAAAACGGTATTTAGTTTCTTTCTTTCTTTCTTTTTTTGGCTTCCTTTTTGGTTTACAAATTCTCTCCATGATCTTAGAGTTGCCCCTTGAACGTGGAGATTCTTTGTGACATCGATTAGAAACATATTCTTATCTATATGAATATGCTCAAGAGTAGGGATAGCAATTTTTTTCAATCCAAAAGATATCCCATCTGATTCTATCTGAATGGGATGGATTTTATCCAATCTGATTAAGAGACGTGATGGATATGAATTTTAGAAAAAATATTTAAAACATGTTCAGATTGAATATTGATAATGGTATATACCCTGTCCCGAACCGATCCTAATATATCTCACGTAGACCGATCATTTTTTTTTCCTTTCAATTCTTTTTATTTTATTTATTTTTTTTTTGAAATCTATGGGGAAGGAGAGCACTTGAGAGAGATCGAAGGAGTTCTTTAGGTTCTGATTGAGATTTTTTTTTCTCAAGCATATGAGATTTCATGAGTTGTGGAGGTAGGAGTTGGTCTCGATTGAGGAAAGAGAGCACCTGAGGGAGATGAGAGAGATTTTTAGGTTCGATTGGGATTTTTCTCAAGCATATGGAATTTTGTGCGAGTTGCGGCGGTATGAGTTGGTCCCTTGAGGTTTTGAGAGCTTAATCTTGGTGGAAGCACGATATTTTATAAGGTTTGAAGATGGCTGGGTAAGGCCGCGAATGGTGGTGGGGCAATGGCGGAGATGGGGGAGAAGGAAGGGAGACCAATTCAGATATATCTGACCCGAAACTAGATGGATACATGGCAATATGGATATGATTTTTTTCTGTCGAGATGGATACAGGTATCAATCAACCTAACCTATTGCCACCTCTACTCGCGAGATTCCAAATTCCAGCCTCATGCAGCAACTCAATCCCAATCTTCTCTACTTCAATGCATGGGGAGAAGGAATCCTTTAGGATCTATTGAAATTTTCTATATGTTGAAAATTCTATAGAATTCATGGATTGAACCACGGCAATAAGTTGAATCTATCTTCATAAAATATCTAGAAGTAACTTTGAAATGGGTCTAAGAGAAAAAATCCAAATCCTTTTTTCTCCCAATGAAATTTATATCAACTCACTTCAAAGCAATTCTTGGATATTTTATGAATATAAATCTAGTCTAACCTATAGTCATGTGATCTTGTTAGTTGTACTCACTCAATTTATGAATCTTACAAAATTGTCAATCCGATCTTATAAGAAAAAAAAAAAATACCTAACAAATGCTTAATATATACAATATCTTGAACAATGGATGCTCCTCACAGGTGGCCTTTTGTGGACTATTAATCCCAAGGAGAAAAGGGGTATTGTAATGGAGTTACCTTTTAAGAGGATAAGGGTAGTAGTAAACAAACATTTTGTAGCAATCAACCCTTTCCATCCTATCTTTAACTCTCCTTATAGCTGTGTACAAGGAGATAAAGACTTCGACCGGTAGTCTTGACGTCTAAGAAAACCACGCTCAGCTCTTTATGCACACCAACAGCACCATTGAAATTAACCATCAGCAAAAATAAATGAACAACTAAGATTCCAACATTGATTTTATAGTAGGCTGAAATCGGATTGGATACCAGTACATCCACATCCCAACAAAACAAATGCAGATGTTTAACCCGATGCCAAACTTCATATCCATATTTATTTAAAATAATACAGATACAAATCAAACATGAAAGCTTGAATATAATATAAATATAACTTAGATGATTAAACTTTATGACTATAAATTCAAAAATATTACTAAATAGATGATAATTAAGTTAATAACATATTAATGTGATCATTTTTTTTTACTTAAAATTTATGAATATTCTATAAAATTAAATAAAATTATAAATAGAATCAAATAATCGGAAACAAATTGGATGGTTCTTTATTTTAGGAGTGTACACGGATTGAGTCAGATCAATTTAGGGGTATTTCTCAAATTGGATCGACTTAAATTGATTTTTAAAATCAAAATCAAAACCAAACTAAACTCATTATAAAATTAATTCAAACCAATCAAAAAAAAGTTGTAATCAGAGAAGCCCTATCGTTCCCATTTGCTAAGGTTACTAGCGCCATCCTGATGCAGCTCCCCATGGCCATCCTCAAAACCCTAATTTCTCCGAATCAAGAATAAAAATCCTACCTTTCTAAAACAGAACCTAAAGATCAAAAAAACCTAAAACCTTTAAAAAAAGATTGGATCATAGGCTAATAACTGTCATCTTTAGGTAAGTCTCTCCATTCATTAGATCAGATTTGGCACCTAATAACATCTTCTTTAGTTAAGATCCAAGAAACCTTTCTTATTGAAAATAAAAAAATAAATAAAAAAAAAGAGTTCCAAAGATTTGAGTTAAGTCTAAGACGAAATCAAGAAACAAAAAAAAAACTAAAAATCTATAATTTTCGATGTCAGATCACTGTGCGAGAGAGGGGGCCAAACTTGAAAAGATGGAGAGAGAGATTTTGAGAGGAGGATATCTCGTTGAAGAAAAGAGCATGTCCATCAACAGCTTTAGAGGCAATTTGCTCGGAGAAGAGATCGATAGAGGCCCTGAGATCGAGAATGTTGTCTAAGAAGATCTTGCCAGAATCCACATGACTGATATCAGGACCAAAGGCTAGAATTTTGATGATTCTAAGGCTTTAGACAACCAAAGAAGAAGAAGGAGAGGAAGATGAGGAGAAGAAAGGAGGGGAGAGCATCGACTCTACTCCAATAAGGAGAATACAAAGGCAAAAGGCAATCTCGAGCAAGGAGGAGACGTGAGACTTAGCACTAATGCATGAAGGAGGCTAGAGGCAGCCAAGGTTAAGGGTAAAATAAATGAAAAACCAACTGACTGGTGACCCCTTGATATTTCATTTAAGGGATAAGATGTAAAAGAGTTGAAGGCACCGATCTTATTAGTCCCACATTAATTGTTTCAATGAGAGTTTCTCACTTTAAAATAAATTCTCATGAGCAAGAGCAAGATGGCCAGAGGACCATTGATTGAAAAATATCCAAGACAAGACGCTAGCTTAATTTGAAAATCTAAATATACCCAAAAAAAAAAAAAGACTAAGTCATATAGCCAAGCCATGTTATCAGGTTTTGAATTCAAACATAGCTACATCCAAATTCGATCGAAAAGAAATCAGATCCTATATAGAATCCAATTTTGATTATCAAAAACTTAATATGCTCCATCACAATAACAATCAAGTTGAATTATCTTGTTTTTGGATGTTATTTACATCACTGGATCTCTCTAGCCCTATCTCCCTACATCATCGCCTCAATCCTAAATCCCTGAAGATTCATGAGGACCTCCAGCTCTCGACCTTCTCCACCTCAACACCTGCTCATGGCCCCATCAAACATTTAATAAACTAAACGTCAACAAGAAATCCAAGTGATGAAGTAGAATTACATCGTATAGGCCACATTCGATCCCAGATAGCTCCAGCCTAATCTGCACACCCGTCTTTGGTGGCATTTGGGATCATACGCCACCACATTTGGTATCCGCTCCCTTACTCCCCCTACCAGATATAACCTTACGGGCCAAGCTAACAATAACTCTCCACCCCGGCTGGCTTTATTCGCAGGTTATTATTGGAGCAGTTGGGAGTGATTGCTATTGCTAATGTACTGCAAGACACTAAATAGAAGAAAGAAGGCCCACAAAAATTTGTGGAAAGATTGAACTTAATTACTCCATCACCAGCAACGGGAGATTGTGGCCCTTAACGGTCCTACACACGTAAACATTGCTGATGACCGTGGGTGCCGCTGAATCAACAATCAGGTATGGAACGGGACAAGATTCAACAAGAACCCACCGATTAACATGTTTTAACAATAATAAAGCTCAGATCTCAAAGAAATCAACTAAATCCATGTATCAACCAGATCAGTTTCAAATTCAATTGTTTGAACCCTCTAATCCATTTCAACCCTATCATCAATGAAATCATCAAGTTCACCAGTCCACAATTCCACCCATCTTTTTGAATAATCATGCATGTCAAGTGCGTATGACTCGTATGGATTACGAGAAAATTTTTTTTTTTCTAAAAATAATTTTTCAAAAAAATAATTTATGTTTGATTAAACATATATATTTTAAAATACTATATAAATATCGATTATACTTTTAATATATACATAACCTTACATTTTACTTCTAAATTTTATATAAATAATAATATTATATTTATATTAATATAACAATAATATTAATATATGATAATATAATATTAGATCATAATAATTTTATATTAAAATAACATTAACTTATATTATATTATATTAATACAATATTAATATCTTAATATAATAAAT
>KE505022.1:82294-93663 GCA_000441515.1 Elaeis oleifera | reverse complement strand
ATATATATATATATATATATATATATATATCTAAATTTATATTTTTATTTAAAATATTTATTATCATCTGTGATATCTTTTATATCATATTAAAATTTAATTATAAAATATTATTTAAAAAATAACTACATACCGCGCATTGTACGGATCCTAAGCTAGTATTTTTATATAGCCTTCGGCATCCGATTCAAGCGCAAAACCACCGCGATAGAATATGCCTCCCACGCTCATGCTGCTGCGAAAGCTTATTCAGTTATTCTTCCCCCTTTCCATCCCCTTGAAACCCCGATCTACCTTCCACGTTCCCACCCCTCCAGTCTTCCCCGTCCTTCCTGCTTCTCCACCGCCGGAAAGCATGGCCCGGACGCTAGCCATGGCCTCCGGCCGCCGGCGGAGCAACGCCGCCGCTCGCGCCTCGCATCCCCAGCCGCAGAAAGTGGAGTTGGGCAAGGTCTCGGTCGTCTTGTTCAACACTGACGGAGTCCTCTGCAACAGTGAAGAGGCGTCGCGGATGGCCGCGGTTGACGTTTTCGCCGAGATGGGCGTGTCCGTCACCGTCGACGACCTCGTTCCGTTTATCGGGTTCTCCTCTTTCTCCTGAATCTTGTTCCTTGATTTGTTTGTACATAGAAGTCTTCTTGAGCAACGGTGGATTTGTTCAAGGTTGATGCAAATTTGGCTGCTTCTGGCTTGCCCATATCCATTTAAGTGCTTTCGCTTCTCTTTGTTTAATTGCTTGCTTGGTAAGTTATGAGTTGCCATCATCTTAATTTTTAAGCAAGTTGCAGTATTCATCCGTGTCTATATTGGCCTTATATCATGTAGTAAGGACTGGGAGAAGATAGAAGGTTCCAGTGTTTTTCAGTTTCTTTAAAAAAATGTACATGATCTGCAATATATCCCAATCAAATTGTCAAAGCATTTTGTTCCTATGTTTCATGTTAATTTTGCCCAATTAAAACCCCTAGAGACAAAATCTTGTTATTAGTTGTTGGACTTGACAACCAGAACACCTGAGCTTCTAAACTTTTGGTAGCAAACATATTGTTTGACACCTAGAATGCTAATAATTCTCTAATTGAAGTAAAGGAAATTAATAAGGAAAAACAGCCAGTATGGTTAGAATTATGTTTCTAGATCTTGATGAAAAAAAAAGTTTCTTCAAGGAACTTCTTCAATATATGACATGTCAAACCATTGAAGTAGATTGATAGAAAGTAACCTTGGAGATGATTCTTGTTCTTTATTTGCTACACATATGTGTATAAATATTTACCTACATGCATACATACATATGTACATATATATGTATATGTATGGAGAGAGAGTTAAGCTGGAATGTTTTTGACAGCATTTGATATCAAATGCTTCCTAGTCGAAAACAATGAAGGACTTCTCAAAATGAAAATCAGGACAGTTAAGTTTAACCTAAGATATATAACATGCTTATAATTTTCCTTTTTTTTTTGGTAATTTTGAGTTATTTCCTATGCATCAAACTAGGAAAATATGAATGGTAGAAATATACTTACTGTTGAAAAACATAGCATAAATTATCTGTTTTCCAATTCTAGATCATTGATCCTAATTTACATATATTAAAACATGTACATATCAAATTTTAACTAATTTGCGTGTGTTTCCAAACTATAGGGCAAGCTGAAGCATGATGTCGCCATTGAAATGGTCAACTTTATTTTCATTTGACGTGCAGGTAACAGATCTCAAAAATGCATAATTTTTTATTTCTAGCTAATTGAAAGACTATAGATCATGATCAATGGTGCTGATTTTCATTTTGAGAGGGCATTCATTGTTTTTAACTTAGGAAGCTTCTGGAGCCAAATGCTCTCAGAAGCGTCCTAGCCTTACTTTATTCTATTCTTCTCCCAACAACCCCCCCTCCTCTGTATATATATATATATATCCATCCATCCATCCATCAATCTATCTATGTGTATATGCATTTGGAGCCAAATGCTCTCAAAAGCATCCTAGCCTAACTCTCTCTCTCTCTCTCTCCCTCCCTCTCTCTTGTGGTGGGGGGGAGCAAGCTTCTGTATGGAAGGCATATTGCCATCCATGAATAAGCACTATGCTTTAAGCCATTAAATTTTTTGATTTGACTTTTATGCTGTCAACTCTAGATATGGTCTTTACAAAATATGAACTACTTATGATGAGTGACTCCATATGAGAGAACAAAATGGACCATTGAACTGCAAAGTAACAGTTCTACTAATTTACTTGCTGCAATGGCAAGGGTATATGTTTACCCTTTAGAACTAAATTGTACTTGCAGACCCTGAATTATGTAGAGGAACCATTACATATGCTGAACTTTTATTCCCTTTTATAGTTTATCCCCTAGATGCACAAGGATTATAGTGGTTTGTCTTTCTTTAAATGCTCCAAGATTCATGGATTTGGTAATGGTGTGGAACCTGTTCTGCATATCAGATTTGATGCTATTGCTTCTGCTGATGCCTTTGAGAACTTAAAGCCTGCTCCGATATATTCTTAGCCACATCAAAGAGCTTGAGCGTACCCCCAAGTTAGGTAAAGGATGCCATTTATCTTTTATTGGACTAGAGCACATTTATTTTGTCATCACTCACTGCTAAGGAATCTAGCATTTTTGTCAAGAAATTTTGCTATAATTATGAAACTCAAGATGATTATCGGTGTACGTATATTTATCGTTTATTTATTTATTCATTTTACTGCATTTCTTACTTTTTGATAATATTTATGCTTTTCATTAATGTTGCTGCATTTTTGTGTACATTCTAGAGATTTGGAGCTTGCTGTGCAGTATATCTTTATTAACCAGTTCAAAGCTACAGCCTGGTATCCATGATCTTCATTATCCTTTGTTGTGCTGAAGTGAGGTTAGATACTCAGGCCATCTTTTGTGAGGTTCATTTTTCTCTGCTCTCTAAACCTCCCAATGAGGATGGTTATCAATCGTAGCCAATTCACATTTCATTTGATTATTGTTGAATATGTCAGTTGACTCTTCTTGTTATACAACTACTACATCTATAATTAAATATGATTAATGACAAGTATCTTCTATTCAGAAATGTGCAATAACAAGATCATCACAAGGATTGGCTTTCAAAATCACTTTTGGTTTGTAAAGTTCAAATTAAGGCTTGCTACGTAGGATCGAACTATTTCATGTGGACTAGATGTCTCCAAAGCAGATGAATAAAGTTATATCTCTCTGGATCAGCTTTATGTAAGAAAGAAAGAGACCGGAAAACTGGGACAAGGAATATAAAGAGATGACCTAATAGAGCTAGTAATCAACTGGTGGCACAAATTTGGCTGTGTTGTATACTACGACTGCATGATTGTTTGGGGTCAGCACCAAGAACTTCTCAAATGATTTGAAAAAATTGTAACAGTAGGGTTATATGGAGTCAGATAACACAAGGAAGAGCACCTAATGTTCCCTTATTGATTGTAAAAACTTGAATGCAATTTGGTTCTGTAGTTTTGAAGGCATCCCAACAACTCTAGGCTTATTGATGATATTGGCTACATGATAGTTTTGTTGACTTTCTATAAGAAAAGCCAGATTTTGTGATGTTAATTATCATTCCCTATGTGGACACAAAATTTCATTGGTTGAATCAACATTTTGTAAACGAGAATTTAGACTTTTTATATGACTCTTAGAAGCCATTTCAGGATCCTTGATGCTATATGATTTGGGTCTTGATTTATGGTAGTGATCGGATTCTATTGGTATAGTTTTAGTTAGTTGGATGCATCCCCCTATGTGTCAGACTTGGCGTCTTTCCACCCTGCATCCTACACACAGAGTATGTGAGCAAAGGTTCTCTTGGGGCTCTCTTTTTTGATGACAATTGTTTAGGCATTTCTTGGGTCTACTTGTGTTTGAGATAGGCAACCTCATTTCTTCATCATGAAGTTCTTTTGGTAGGAGACATTGTTCCATATTTCTAATGAAGTTGTAGAGTTAATATATTATTGTCACATTTTTTTAAGCATTGTCTTGTCTTGATAGAGATCAGGCTATACTCAATAGCTGTTGGAAAATGGATAGACTAATTAAGAAGCTATGGACTTAGCTGGGTTTTGGGTTAATATTTTGATCCGGGATTTCTCGTAGGCTTGTTTATGGGCTGGGCTTGGTTAGGTTTTGCCAAAGGTCAACAGATTTTCTTGGGCCCAAGCTTGGCCGAGCTCAGCCTTCAGGCCTACCCTCTAGGTCCGAGCCGGCTCTTACTTGGGCTTTGGGCCTCAGGCTGAGCCTTGGGCTTCATGACCATTTAATTTTTTTAAATAAAAATAGTTAAAATATTTTTAGAAATACTAAATATAAATAATAAAATATCACCAACAACTGACAATATGTCCCGTTAATCAATAACAATTGTCAATTAAGTCTATAAACACATCAAACATAAACAAATAACACAAGAAAATTAAAAAAAATTAGGTCAGGCTGGGCTTGGGCTGCCTTCAATCCCGATGTCCAAGCTCACCCAGGCTTTAATCCCCAAACCTGATTGCTTGTCTAATAAATGACTTCCTGAAGAAGGAGTGTCTTTTAGAAAAGTAGTAGCCTAAATGCTATCTGTTTTGTTGATAAGATAGGTACTCTGGACTTAGAAGGCATGCATCTTTGTAGCTTGTAGTTTAATTGTTCACCATTGTAGATTGTCGTGCTAGAAGACAAAGATGAACCAATCTCTATGGTAGGCCTTTCTAGTTAAGAATTTGATACCTTGTGACATGAATTAGTGCAGAAGTTTGTACTTATATGAAGCAAGGATTAGCTAATCCGTCATGGTAGGTATTTCTAGCTACAATGGACTGCTTGCAAAAGTGACTCCTCGCTATTTAAATTTTAGTTGAGGAGCAAGTGTTTTAAGACATTTGACTTGCTTCATAGGACTTAACACCCAATCTTAAACCAACCCAATACTTGCTCCTTTACTCCAGCATAAGCATCTTTTATCCAAAGAAGTTATATAAGAGTTAGTTCAGGTAAAACTTTATTCTCTATTTGCAGTCTGTAGTAATCTGTCAAAGTAGGTATTTCTAGCTACAATGGATTGCCCACAAAAGTGACTGCTCACTATTTATGTTAGTTGAGGAGCAAGTGTTATTAAGACATTTGACTTGCTTCATAGGACTTAATACCCAAGCTTAAGACAAACCCAATATTTGCTCCTTTACTCCAGCTTAAGTATCTTGTATGCCAAAGAAGTTATATCAAAGTTAATTCAGTTAAACTTTATTGTTTACTTCCATCTGTGCTCTGAATATGTCGAAGTTCACAAAATAGTTATCGCTGTTGTATTTGCAATTCCTAAATGCTGTCTTGTATTTTCTACGGGAACTGTTTGTCACAAATAATTATCACTGTTGTATATGCAATATTCCTAAATGCTGTCTTGTATTTTATATGGGAACTGTTTGCCTCTCATATTGGTTCCTCTTGAAGCCTACTAAATGGTTAACTAAGAGACATTTGTGTTTATCGTTAATGGGCTTTGCGTGACAGAAGCACAATAGTCATCTTCTAATATGATAAAATAATAGATGCCTCATTTTTTTGATTCTGAATGGCAGGAAGCCCTTGGCAAATTTGATGTGGAATCTGAGCCTGCAAATGCAATTAATATTCAACTTTCAAACAGAAATTTAAACCTGGATGGAGCTGCATTGCTTCATTGCAGTACAATTCCACCTGCAACTGGTAGAATGAACTGCAAGGTATTCTTTCTGACAAAAGATTCCTAGATTCAGGTAATTTTGTAAACTAAGAGAAACACAGTTATCTATCCTTGAAAATTTTTTGAGCATGAGGATGTAAATGGTCCACAATTTATGATGTTTCAACTTCCATGGTAAAATAGACTTTAACATGTGTAAATAGGAGAGATTCAGCAATTAATTGTCCTTAATTTATGTAATTCGTGATTGCATAAACTCTATGGGTCGTTAATAGATCCTTGAAATTAGCATACTAAAGGATAGCAGTGGACCCTTTAAAACAAAATTGGTGCATCCATTTGTCAGTAGAACTACTCATATCACATCATCATCATCATATATTGATTCTGTATCATACATCTTTGTACATGCTAAAGAATTGAAGATTATTCTAAATGCCTTTTCTCAAACGATTAAGATACTTCAGTATATTTAAACTGCAGGTTTTACTCCGTTCTTGCTGCTGTTTCTGTCATTGTCACATTATACCCATAGATCTGGAAATGGCAGACTTGTTACTGCTAATCTTGGAAGCTATTGGAGACAAATAGATGTGAGAGTTCTAACTAACAGTGGTATTTCTGACCGTTGATACTATCTTGAGAGTGGAATCGGTGCTGTTGCATTTGACTGGTTTACGACTGCAAGGAGGGCGAGGTTTGCCTATACCAATCTCTGGTGTTTGATGCATCATTCTGACCAGGAGAGTCAGAGTCTTCAAAGGCCAAAATCTCACACTCATATGTTGTTACTTCCAAAGTCCCTTCAGGTACATCATAGTTAATATCTAGCAAATAGGTCATTAAAAATATAACATAATAACTATATGTTTTGTTCCTTTATTGACATCTTTTACTTATTTCGTAAGTCCATAATGGCAATAAATGTCACGAGCTTTTCTTTTTTTCCCCAGATGTATGGGATTGATAAATGTTAGGTCTAATAATTGTATGTTCTGTTCACTTATTGACGTGTTTTGAACTTATTCATAATTCATAAAGCCACCCTCACATTAGACATCCCGAGCATCTTTGTTTTGTTTCCAATTTGTTGTTTTGAAAATGTTGGGTTTATGATTGTCAGTTTATGTCCCACACATTCGGTGAGAGGATAAATATTGAGACCCCGAATCACATTCTGCAACTCTAAGACTACCAGAGAAGTTTTTTTCATTGAGTGGGAAACCATGAAATCATTTCCCTTCTCCTAATATGAGATCTGAATTATCAATTCGCTGTATTGTGTGTCTTATTTTGTGTGTCAGCCTACGGACTCAGTTGTTTTACACTACCAGTGATGGCTCAGGAAGAACCTGCTCTGCCTTGTGTCTTTGGAATTTGTGCAGGTGCAGTCATCTTGAGGTGATTTGGCCATGTTTGGTGCCTCATATTATACAAGGGCATATGAATATCTAGCCCCCTCCATGCCTAGCTAAAAGACATCCAAATGAAGACTCCTTTCAGTCATATTCTTATTGCATGATTAAGGTATGTCACTCTCTTTCGTGGGGCCAATATTTATTTAAACAGGGTAGACATGGTATGTACCTAAACTTTTAAGTAAAGCAATCATTTGATATGTTCTCTGATAGATTTAGAGCATGAGACCTAAACACATGCTTGCATATTTGAAAACTATGATTTTCTAAACTGTTCCCTGTCCATGATCTGAAACGAATAGGAAATTGGAGGATTAGCAAGAAAGTGGGTTGGATATATATTAGAATAAGGTTGAATTTTATTGCTCATCAGCAGAACCATTAGGTCGGTAATGGTTCTTATCTAATGTTGGCTGTTAGGAGGGATCAAAACACCGGAGAAAACTCATGATCTGCTTGGACCCTACAAATTGACATGTACAGGATTAAACAATCCTTGTTCAGCTGGATCACATTATCCAAAAGATTCATCTAAACTTCCTGTCGCTTATGATTCAGGTCTATACAATAGTATGCTTATTAGATTGGGATCAATACATCAAAGAGAATGTTTTAGTATTCAATCTGGCTTTTGAACCTTTGATTATATTTAATTTATGCTACAGCTGTGATATGCCTTGCCCTGTCAGTTTTCTGAAAGCAAAATAGTGGCAAAAACAGGAAATCCTGTCTTTAGAGCATTCTAGTGAATCTTACCAAGTTAATATCTTTTGTTCATAGTCAATATTTTTTTTTTAACCCATTGCCAACCATAAAAATGCATTCAATCCCAATCCAGTCGTATGATGCAGGTGCCCAACATATTGCATGTTCTATAGGGAATTTCTCCCTGCTTTCCGTATTGAAGACTCACAGGTTAGTTTTCCAACACCAGGGCAAGCAAGAAAATCAATTTGTTAACTTTCAAGCTTATAAGTTGTTGTCATTAAGCTTGTATGTAGTTTCTGCATACATGGTGGAGGCATATGGAGAAGCCTAGGTTTTTTGGTGCAGCTAAACTATGGATAATGATTTCCACTTTGACAGCACGTTAAGCAAGGCACCATGTTCAGATAGTTTATGGCTGGCCATGTCACTGATCAGCGGAAAAGTTTAATGAACAACTTAATGTAATCAAAATCCAATATCGTCATGACATGATGTCTTGGCAAGAGTCGGTACGTGGGGTATGGACACCAAGTGCTAAAGATTTATCCATTCCATGGTGCGGCCATGAACCACGTGTCTGAACAGTAGAATGACTAGGTTAATAGCCTTCACATCCTATAAGTCACTATCTTAGCGTCGGTTGTTTCAGATAACCAACAAGTGCATTTCTTTATTGTAGGGTCTTGTGAATTGGAAGTGTTATCTGAACCCAGATAATGGAGGCTATCAAAGTCATCCCTTTAGTCTTTGCTTTTATGTAGATCGTTATCCATCATGATGTTTCGCCCTCTTTTGTCCGGTGCTCTGTTAGTTATCAGATGACCACCAAATAAGAATATTTGTTTGAAAGATGGACCTGTTTCACCTAAAACCTGAAAGGAAAGGATATGCAAGTAAGCCTTAGAAATGCTGCTGTTGGAGAGAAACATGATGAGTACATCATAATAGTTCCGAGTGCTTAATCTTTGATTATGTGGACTAGTGGCCCTGTTAAATATCATTTTTAATATTAGAAGCATCATAATCATATTTTATTAAATCGACAACATTATTATTTGAGGGAAGATTGGCAGTAACTGTTAAACGAATTGCCAAACACTTAAACAAAGGTGTGTTATCTTGCGTCATTAATGCCTTTGTATTACCTCATCTGCCTCATAACTATTACATGATTCACTTGCTTCACTTGGAAAGGGTCATTTAAGTTGAACATTTAAACAAGTTAAGCTACGACATAGAGCACACATGTGATTTATATACGAGTATTTATACTTGGATATTCCCCATTAATTGTAATGCTCGGGATTGTGATTTATGGTGGAGGGTATGGTAACCTATTTATCAGCAAGTTGATAGGGCAATGACCATCAGTAATTTGTTGCATCCTACTTAGTTAGCATATGGATGTGTCCCTGCATTGATCACCAATTGCTGTTTTGGATATATTTTTTATTTGTTTGTTCGATCTCGATTGGATGATGCACTTGCTTACGTTAAATATAGCAGGGAAGGGAAGGAAATAATTTTTGATCTGCCTTTGTGACGCCTTAGTGGAATATGTGGAAGAACTCTTTCCACTCCGAGAAAGCAGGAAAAGGCCAAAACCTGGAGATGACATTGAAATTTTTGCATCGAGAAAGAAAATTATAATAAAGCTGGCGAAAAGGAAAGGGGAAGAAGCATAATTATGAAGAGGTTAGGAAATGGGGCCGAGCAAACTATATAGTTTCATATGCATGTTGTGCTTCCATCACCCACCAGTCATTCCAAGGGGACAAAACAAATAGTTATCATCCCCAGGAAACCGTTTGGTGGAATGGAAGACAATGACAGGGAGAACAGCCACCGAGACAATTACACGGAATAATCTTAGGTTTAGGAAATCGTGATTGTTATATAAGAGGTTAGAAAACAGGGCAGCGGCTATGTGGGGACACCATTCGGTGGGATTTCCCGATATGAGAGTGTGGGTTCCGTTCGATCGTTGCATTAAGAAACTAGAAAACTTGAAAATTGTCCATTCCATCAATCCAACGAATATAAGCAAGAAAGGGTTGTTTAGCTATTTTGCCACTCCCTCTAAAAAAATTCTTCAGGCGAAAATGCGCATCCCATGCACATTCAAATGGTTGTTCTCTTATATAATAACGGGACAAATGAGAAAAATATCAACTTGTTAAAGGTTCCACTGCCAACCAAATGGTTCAATTGATTCTGTCATAAGCGCACAATGTGATTCTCTCTAGCGATTTTAAATTGCTTTCTTATTAGCTTTTCAAATCCGAAAACTTTAGTAGTAAGGGAATATTTTAAGTCACAGTCTATTGCAAATAATAATTATGGGAAGCCGGATATGGGACGTACTATAATGACCCAATGCGTCATGCATCTCACCATCGTTGTATATCGTGGGAAAAGTGCAGTACTAAGGGCCGTTGGATCATAACAATACCCTGCAAATGTCATTTTACAACCCGTTGCAGTTGTGGTGATTTGTAAACTAAATGGATTCCTAATAGAAAAATTAGTTGTACATTATGAAGAATGTAAAACATGAAGCACAAAGAATTTCATTATATTTATTTTGGACCACAGGATTACCAATGATGAATTAGTCAAGATTGTCTGCATCAATCATGTGTTAACCTGTCATGGCATAAGATATTGAGGATAACGAAGTGAAAGGGCATCAGAAACAGACACTAGCAACTAGCTTGATTGGTGCTTTAAATTATTGCCCTATTAGTCAGCAACTTTTTGGAGAGCAAATTGATGTTAACTCACATACAAAGCTTTTCAACAGAATGAGTTCCGTAAACTTATCCCCAGTACATAAAGTGTAGTTTTATTCTTGGCTAGAAGATTGAGATCACTTTCTAGGATGAGCAATGTGTTAAATTTGGGGATGCTAAATGGAAGGTTATCATTTTTGTGGAATTCAGCTGTTCGGAATTTTTGGATCATGCTCCACATGACGCAATGGGGACCATATGGCTCTTGAAGTGCAATGCAAAAGCTATGGGAAGGAAACTGTGACTTTGCTCCTTGGATCGAATCAGTCAAGGGCACTCAGACAACTTGCTAGATTGGCCTATCCATTGGTTATGAAAGTTTAGTGTGACTTCACTTATATCACTAGTGTTGCTATCCTTGCTAAATCTGGAAACATGAAAGTCCCTCCATTCAGTAGCAAGACAATTACCTCAAAAAAATGAAAAGGACAATTATGATTCTCTTTTATTCTAAAATAGCAACCAAATCATCCATATCCATTTGCCCTCCTATCTCAAAAGTGCAAGAAAGAAGGTGTAATAAGAATCCTGTAAAAGATTTTCTCTTTCATGCAGAATGCATGATTACCTTTGAACTTTCTTTCTAAAAATATAGCTATTTGTTGAAATCAATGGAACAAATCTATAAAAGAGAGTTTATTAATTAGATTGGATTTACAAACTTATAAAATATTCATTCTCTTTCATTTTCCTTACTTTTCAGCTAACATAAAGAAGATTTTTGTCAAAAGAAA
>KE505022.1:71078-82274 GCA_000441515.1 Elaeis oleifera | reverse complement strand
AAAAAAAAGTATGATTTTAGCATTGTGCTTGATTACGTAGCAAAAATAAGCAGAAAATGGTGTGCATTTACTATTGTGCACTCCTAGTTATGATCTTTCTTGGAGTGCAAGGATATTAAATATTTATAAAACTAAATAAATCATGCAAATGATATCTATTATGTTAAACATTAGCTGAATACAGATAATTAGACGAGGATCTAAATCAATTAAAAATATTTTGAGCAAATCTATTCTAACGATCATGGTTTCGAAATATAAAAAAAAGAATTACTTTTACTCATGAGCACTGCCCTGCACGTGTCCACGTGCTCTTTGTCATCGGAAGTGACCATCAACGTGCGCGTGGCTTTCCACGTCATCCACGAGACCGCCCATTCGCCTTTACTTACGGGACGGGACAAGAGACTATGGACCCTCTGCCTCGCCCAATTTAGAGGTGCATGCGTCGTCCTATCACGGCCGTCCATCATTAGATAAATGTAAGCGATGGACGGTCTGATGTTTGAGGACCCACTGATGGCAGAACGTAATATAAGACTTAAAACCGAGGGCAGTTTAGTCTGGTCGGAGAAAATACTGCGGTACAAACGTCAAATCCGGCAACTATAGGGCGATTATTTATTACAATTTACGAGGCGATCATTTTGACTTCAAGACAAATTAATTTAATTAACTGGTAATAACAATAATATTACAAGATCCACGCGTAAAAAACCGAGGGCAAATGCGTCAAAATGGGATTATAAAAGGAGGGAAATATTAGCGAAAAGGAACCTCGTCAGGCGGTGCGAGCGCACGGGAGGAAGGAGACACCGAAGGGGGAAGAGGGGGGATGCAATTAATTAAGGATTAAGAACGTGACGCGTGTCGTTTTAGAGTTATTACCACCCCTTTAAATCCCTTCGCTCCCTCCCCCTTCTCCCCTCGCCATTCCCATTTCTCTCTCCTTTTCTCCGCTTCTCTCTCTAGCCGCTAGTATTCTTTCTTCGCCGGACCCAGATCCCGAGAGTTCTCTCCTCTACTTGGGGTTTGGGTATAGAGGGGTAACAACGAGATCTCTCCCATTTTTTTTCTTCTTGTTGGATTTTGATTGTTATTTTTGATTTGATCATCTGAGAGCGCAGGAGTTTTCTCTACGAGATCTCTCTGGCCTAGATTCTTGCCGGAGATTTTGATCTCTATTCTCCCGGCGATCGCGACCTCGGATGGCGATCTCGAATTCCGAGGGGGATTCCGCCGCGAAGAAAGGGAGAGGAAGCGGAAGCGGAGCGCTGAGGTCGGGCCGTCGCCGTCCAAGTGGAGGACCGTGAGCGAGCGGACGCTCTACTCGTCGAAGCTCCTCGAAGCCCTGCGTCGCGTCCGCGGCGCGGCGCCGGCGGATCCCCCCAGGAGCCGCGCCGTCCGGGAGGCCGCGGACCGCGTGCTGGCGGTGGCCGCGCGTGGCCGGACGCGGTGGAGCCGCGCGATCCTGTCGAGCCGGGCGCTCAAGCTGAAGCCGCGCAAGCGGCGGCCGCCGGCCCTGCCCGGTCCAAGAAGCCCTCGCCGGCGCGGCGGAGATGAAGAGATCGCCGGTGCTGCAGCGGAAGGCGAGGGTCCTCGGCCGGCTGGTCCCCGGCTGCCGGAAGCTCTCGTTCCTACGATTCTCGAGGAGGCTTCCGACTACATCCCCGCGCTCGAGATGCAGGTTCGCGTCATGAGCGCCCTCGCCGCGATGCTCTCCTCCTCCGGCGCCGGCGCGCCGCTGTCCGACCGGCTCGGCTCGTCCCAGCCGTTCTGAACTCGTCACGCCGGGTGCAGGCCTTTCCCCACCCAACCAACCCTCTCTCTCCGTTTCCCTTATTTTCTCCTTTCAATATTCATGTAATTTATTGTAAAATAATCTCCCTTTTCGAATGCCAAATGGTGTGTTGAGGTTCGTTCTCCGGCCTGCTGAAGCCAACTCGATGGCATTTTCGTAAATACATGTTTTCGTAGGTACACTTCGTCTCATCGGATAAGCTCGACCTAACAACAATATTCCGGTTGTGCGGTCCAAAAAATAGTTTGATAGCAGTCCTTAAACCAACCGTTGGATCGGTGAATCCAAGTAGTTGACACATTTGGCCCTAGCATGCCGCTGTGTGTAAATAATCAACCCAAAGATTTTCATTTTGTAAATAATTACTTTTTTTTAATTTTATTTATTTATTTATTTTATTCGGCCTTTTTGCTTATACGAACTGCAGCAGGTTAGAACTTGTACGGAAGGCATTATGGGAATAACCGAGAGCAAAAAAGAAAAAAAAAAAAGTGTTCTCAAGGTTACGAATTAACATCGGAAGGAAGGGTAGAGAGCTATTAACCGATTCACCGTGGGTACGTGCGTCCTTTTCTCTTGGCACGTCACGTAATAATTAGAGCCACAGCTAGGGGTCAAAAGGCTTTCCGGATCTCCCTCGTGGGAGGGCCACACCGGGAATTTAAAGCAAAAGAATAATCCTTTTTTTCTTTTTTTAAAAAAAACTGTTTTAGAGGGTAAAATGGGAATGAAAGCGCGATACATGGAGCTGGTGCGAGAGGGAGGAAGAGAAGGAGACGGAAGAGAAGAGCACGGAACTGGCTCTCTCTATCTCTCCTTCTCCTGGGCCCTAGGATGGGAGGAATGGACGGTGGATGGGACGGCGTCATCATTGAACCCAGGTGGGGTTGTTCACTGTGCTGCCGGCGTGCTCCGAGTGACATGAGCCATGTGGTGACCCCCATCAATGCTGGGTTTTTCTTCTCCCACTTTCTTTTGGTGAGTCCGTGACATCGTCATTCGGGCCCACTCTCTCTCCTCCTCTCTCTCTCTCTGCTGAGCCTCTGGAATTTCTTCTTTGCTGATGGCATCGAGCTGACCACGTGGGATGGATTATTAGTGCCCTCCTGAGCTATCCATAAAAGTGAACTCCTTTGGACTCTAGTGGCTCTTTAGTATGGCTCGTCTTCACTGTGGGGTGGGATGGGATGGGATGGAATGGATCACGCTCATGCTCATGCTCATGCTCACATCCTCCTCCTTCCCCATGATTGGAGACTGGTGATAAAAGCTGGCATGGGATGGACCATGCTCATGTTCACATCCTCCTCCTTTCGACCCCTTCCCCATGATTAGACTGGTGATGAAGGTTACCGTGTGGTGGAGGGTTGAGAGACTAGGCTTGATTGGGTTGTGGGGAATACAAATAGGTTGAAATTTTTTTGGCTTGTTAGGCTGCATGTGAAAAGGTTAGTTGGAGTCCATTTGTGTGTGTGGATGTTTTACCTCGGGACTCGCGCGAAGAAATTTTCTTACGGTAAGATTTCTTTTTTTTCTGAAAAATTGATACTGATTATATGATATCCGAAGTTATAAAATTTACATTTTATTTGATGATGAAAGGTGATATATTTTAGTATGGCTTATATTGGTTCAGCATTTATTTTTTAAAAATTATATAAAATTTGTTATGTTTCAATAAAAAAATTTTTTATCATATTTTATTTAGAAGTTTAAAGACATATATATAAAAAATTATTCTAATTTTCGGGAATTGGACTTTCTCATTTTTCATATAAGTTTTTTTTTCTATAAATAAATAAAAAATCTTATTCATATGAGAATGCTAGTTTTCATCTCCTTTTGAAAACTCTAGCTAAATCTAAGATCTTTCTCTACTTTTTCGTTGACTACATTTTTTTCTCCGCTCTTCCCATGAACCAACTAATCTTGGGTTTACCGTCTCGAGCGGTGGCCTTTGGGATATCTTATCCTTCTCTTCTTTCCCATTTGCTTGTTCTTGTCAGCAGCATTGTTTGAAGTTCTTCTTGTGGATGTATTGTTTTAATGCTTGAATTGTGCCACAAGGCCATATTGTGCATGTACTGAAGTCCAGCATGATCTGATTGCCAATAATCTGCTCGGTATCCAGAAATTTTTATCAAATGACACACATGATCTAAGATATTGTGATCATGATGTAGCCATCTTAGGAGACCGGATTTCTGAAACCATTGATGAGATGGTTGAGAATAAATGGGGGCACCATGAGCCATGTGGTTTTGCTTACCTGTGAAACCTTTTATTTCGGAGTTGGATATAAAATGGCCTCAGGATACTTGGTATGAGAATCTAATTGATTATTGGCTTCAGGGAAAATGGCCACACTTGCAAGCAATCAATTGAGAATTTTATGGAACCATTATACCTTATCCTATTAACCACCAAGACTCTACTGTGACATATTCATCCATGATCATCTAGTAAAGTCCAGAAGGAACATTTGTTTAACATATTCATATCTTATCCATGATCATCTGGTCAAAAATTCTATCACATATTTTTAGAGGGAGAACCCGAGACAGTTATCAGATGACTTTCAAATTTATATTTTATCAATGCTAGACTATATTCCTTTCTACAGAATTTTTATCAAATTATACGTGCATTGTGCTCTTGGAATATCGCATATTATAAAAAATTGATAGTGCAGCTGATTGAATGGCTAATGCCAATATATCCATCCTCATGGAATGGAGGAAAGATGTGACTTAATTCTTTGCATAAAATTGTAATCCTTACATTTATTTATTATTTTTATCTAAACCCACTTAGAAGCCCTTGTGTACTCTGGATTAGTTCACGTGACCGCTCTGTAAAGCAATGTAGGCCACCAACTAAGTTACGATGATTTGATGGATTCAATCCACCCTTTAATCAAGATTGGCCTGAGAGATGAGAAGTTCAGAAAGCTATGCTCACTTTATGGCTTGGATAACAATTTGTTGCAATGGCTGCCACTGTGGAGGATGCCCTCATCACTCTCCCAGGATAGCTATGGCCATTATCAGCTCTATATCATGACCACTTGTGGCATGAGATGGCCCGGGATTTGGGAATGGCCTCTCAGAGAGTGCAGGTCATGGGTCCATCATTACCACTCAAGTCCTTCAAAACCTTTCTTTTGAGACACTCAACGAGAAGGCTTTTAAATGACAGGTAAAAGATAGTGGTATATTGCATGTTCACTTGTTATTACAAACTTCATTATTTGGGTGAAAGTTTTAGATATCCAACAATATTACCAGCTATATACGCCAGAGAATAAAAGAAGATTTATAATTGAAGACGATGTGCCCAGCAAAATAAGCAGCCAAGTTCCAATTTATATATATATATATAAACAAAAGCAGCTGAGTTATATGTTAAGGGGACATGGGGAAATAGATACCTAACTGAGAACACAAATGTTATCTTCCAATGATTTGAGTTAGACAAGGTGAAGTAGATACCTAAGTGAGAACACAAATGTTATCTTCCAATGATTTGAATTAAACAATGTGAAATATACACCTAAATGAGAGCACAAATGCTTATTTTCCAATGATTTGATTTAAACAATGCTATTTTGCAGGAATCTCTGTCTTTTTTTATCATGACATCACCATCATCTGGTTATGCAATTGCTCGTAAACAGAATTTTTTAGTTTACTTTAAAATAAATTAAGAGAATATCATGGTCTTGGTGAACTTCTCCATGTGCATGCATTAAAAATTAAGAATACAAAAACAATCCAAACTAATTACCTCTAAAATTATAAAGAACTTCTAAAATAAAAAAAAAAAAACAAGAAATATGAATAATATCCAAATTGACCACTTAAATTAAAATTGAAGATGACAACAATTGCAACAGGAAAACTATTGAATAAATCACCCCTTGCTTCATTTGTGACAGATGACATGATAAGTAGGTCAGTGCCTTTTTTAAAATAAAAATTTGAGAGAAATAATAGAGGGGTCAATATCGAATGCCTGAACCTAATCTTTTGTTTCTTATTTTGGCACTAACAGGAGCCTAAGCTTTTATTAAAAGAACCAGAACCAAACCCATACAACCATAACAAAGACTAACACCAACTAACTACAATTTCAGACTTCCATCCATACACAAACCAGCTACCCTGTTACATACAAAGCCAGAACAAAAGATAAAAAACCCTAGCATAAACTACTTTACAAAAACGGCCAATGGTGGAAAACAAAACTGCAGGCAAAACCCAGCCTCCATATCCTATCTGCCAGATTGGGAGCCTCTCACCATATCAGCCTGCAACATAGAATAAAACACCTGATGAAAGAAATCTCCACTGTTGCAATAAAAATCTCTCTGAGCCGCCAACTTAGCAGCATAATCAGCAGCTCTATTGTTACCACGACATGTATGAGAAACTAAGAAATTGAATAGTTGCACCTAGCTCGCCACATAAAAATGTCTTGGAGAATAGGTGGATCTGTTCACAAACCTAATCTTTTAATGAGCCAACCATGTGATATCTCTCTATCTATGTATTAAATAAAGGTCCATATCAAACATGGGAATGCTTCTTGAATACCATCGATCAAAAACTCAGGCTTTCTTCACAGTACGAAGCTTAATTCTCTATCAATAATAAAAACCACAAACCATATTGGTGAGAGGGAAAGTTGAAAGATTACAAGGATCAAAACATTCTTTTTCTTGCAACTTGGGAGGAAGATTTGGTGCGTATATATGATCATACAAATTATTTATCTTACGCTCTAACAGAAAAAAAAAAAACAAACAAAGAAGAAGAAGCAGAGATAGCTGAGGAGTCCCTGTCATTTATTGAATGCCAAGTCAAAAGAGCTCCATATGCCAGCCCTTATAATTGGCATGGATGAAGATGGAGAAAAAGATGGGCAACAATTGCAACCACAAAAAACTCACAAGGACCAAGAATGGAGAAAGGGTGACATGGGGCTAATAGGGCCTCTCTGTGACAAATGCATAAGACTATGAAATGAGCACTTTTTAGCTGTCCACGTCCCACTCTCGTGGACCCCAATAGGAAAACGAGAGCTCCATGGTTACAGCCTCGGAGGATCAAAAAAATTATTGGTTGCATCAGATTTATCGTGGATCATTAATATATAATTTATTATATTGAAACAAGGAAAGAGGATGTACTTAGTTCCTTTTCCTCCTCCCAACTAATAAATTATTAGTGGCCATGGTGCATCAGGTTCATCTATCCCCCTCCACCCTGAAATTATGCATTATAGGAAGCTTCTCACTACCTTCATGCTCGCCCTTTATATATATATATATAGCAAGGCATTTTCAACCATCCCATTTAGTTGATCCCACTTATTTCTTATTCTGCCTTCTCTCGTTACTTAGCCAAATTAAAAGTTTCGATGTTATGTTTTTCTATTAATAAATAAAATATCATATAAATCATACAAAGGATGACTGATTAATATTTAATATTTGTCACATTGCTGGCAAAGTTGCATAGGATTCAACATGCAATAGCATTGTTTTATAACAAGGCATCCACCATTTTTTTTTTTTTTGGCAAAAACTTATTAGTAGCTGTAAGTATTGCTAATGTAACTCAATGCAATTTTAATTAATCTTTTATCAAGAAATATGATAAACTAATAAACAACAGTCGAAAACAACTTTGGAAAATAAGGTAGCATCTAAATGAATGTGTTTGGGATGATAGCCATTTGCTTAGGCATACATCTTATTGTTAATGTCACCTATAAGAGACACATTTTAGCCCAGCATTTTCATTTTAAATAAATAAATATTAATTAAGTATGAGGTAGTTGTGGAAGGACCACTAAGGGGGACCATTTTAAATGGTTTTGTGATGGAAAATGAGATATAAATAGTGTTGACTAGTTGAATAGTTGGCATGTTATAACTAAATTAGAACTCTCATCATCTTTTGCCTTTTTTTTTTAAAAAAAGAAATTGTACATCAAGAAACAAGGTTGAAATCGAGGAAAAGAAAATAAAGGGGCGCTCTTACCCGTTGAAGGAAAAAAAATAAAAGTTAACACGATGTATTCTTTAAGCCCAATACTTAATAGTTAGCGATCTCTTAGAAATTTTAGCCATTAGTATTTATCCCTTACCAGTTAACCAGCAAATAAATTATTAGTTGTTTAATTAATATTCCATACCTATCACTAATGACGACCTGTAAATAGCATAAGATGATATTAAAAAATAATAAAAATATTATCAATGAAAGAACGATAGATAAATAGGAAGAGTTTGAACTGTATCTTTCGCACAAAAGAATGATTGACTCTATTTTGTGACATCAATTATTGAATTGCACATTGCATAGCTTGCAAAATATTCTGACTATCTTCTTTCATCCATTCATATTGCACGGTCTGATGGTGAATATAGTAAAAGAAAGAAATCATTCTTTGTGACGAAAGCTACAGGCTTTGTTCTTTTTAGATGTTGATACTTTATTTATATATTTTTAATTAATTGTTAAATATTTTTTAAATTCTATTTTTAATCTCTTACTGCCTATACTTAAACTTATTTGATTTTTTTCATTTTAATATTTATAATAATAATTTATAAGTTCCACCCACGATCCATTGCACTGTGACTTTTCTTATTCAGTTTGGATTGCATCCTTCATCCAAAAGAATGATTCATCTTCTTTCACAATAGCAACCATTGGATCATGTAAAGATGCGCTTCAAGGCATATGCAAATAGATTGAAGAAAGAGATTATAGTGCTTTGAGATCCGTAAAATATGTGATCCAGTGGTTGCCATCCTCAAAAGAAGATCAATGATTCATTCACGCGAAAGATACAGCTGTCCTTCCCAATTCAAGCGCGGCATTTTTTTAAAAAGGGTTTTCTTTTTTTAAAAAAAAAAAAAAAACTGGTGGGCTTCTTTAGGAAGAGCCAGAGGCACACCAAAGATTCTCGTTGAGCGGCATGATGACATTGGTAGGCAGCACGTGGCGACGTCACCCAGCACATGGAACCATCTTTGGGACTAATTTTGTTGCCACCTCCCACCCTGGCCCCACTCAATTGCCACGTGCGCACTCTGTCCCTCACTCCTCTCGTTGGGCCAAGAACCATGTGCCCACAATCCAAAAACCCTAACCCTAGCAAAAGAAATGCAAGAGAAAGAGTTAAAGGGCACTACATCATGAATGCAACGCTTTATACCACATGGGGGTTATGGCCTGTCTGCAAAAGATACAAAGAAGGAAGGAGGACAAAAGGTAGGGAAGGGCTTGGCTGCAATCATGTTCTCCTTTTGTGTTGTAGCACATTGCCTCGTGGCCTTGGCAGAGATGGTGGTAATCGAGATGGCGGAGAAAAGGATATTAGTGGCTAAACTTATATAACATGTGGCTTGTCGATGATCACTATCGAGCTGGCCAAGTGCGATATCATGTACAATATTCTTATTGATATCTTGTAGGATTTTAGTTTGTTTGAGTTTCAAGACGGCATAATAAATCAAATTAACTAAGAATATAAGTAAAAAGTATCTCATTTTTCTTCTGAAAGTTTTGAAGTCTTTTTTTTTTTGATAAGTTTATCGTAATTCTATATCGTCATGATTATAGTTCCAAAGCCATTCATGTTGCAACCGTAGTCCAGAAGAAATGCAATCATTAAGAAACTATTCTTTCATATAAAGTTTAATTTAACACTAACTAACAATAATATCATGGCATTAATCATATCATGTCTACATCCAACACTCAATTTCTACATAGCATGCCCTAGGCCAGTTTCTAGCATGTTGCACAAGTGGGCAAATATTCGCATTCGGATTGATGATGATTAGTCTCTTTGAACAAATAAAGGAATAAATAATGGAAAACAGATTGATCATGACCATGTGGAGGCGTTAAATTTAAGACAAGAATGTTGGACGATAGCTTTTTCCAATTGAAAGATAACATTAACATATGAGCGCGACAAGCCTCAATTGCTTCTCCGGGTACAATACAACAAGAAAAGTTCCCCATGTTGGGGACTCAAGGGTGCTGCAACGCAGACAAGTGCCCAACTTTAGGTGAAATTGGTGACCGTGTCATTTAGCCACTCAATTGTGACCAATGTCTCAAAGCACATGCATCATGTCTCGGCCACCCTTAGCAAGCCAAAGTATTACAGAATTAGAAAACAAGAGAGGACAAGATATCCACCGGACTATAGCTTCCCACATTGGATTACAAGATATCCTCGTGGGGGAATTGGGTGGCCCTTGTTTAAAGGTATGTCTCCTAGTTTAATATCCATTGTCTGGCGGGACCAATATGCCCAAGGTTTTTGCCAATGAAAACTGTACATAATCTATGACTAGCTCCATGGTTTCACTATGGCATGGTTATAGTACTTGCCGATGTAGAGAAGCCTAAATGCTGTAGTTTTTACAGGGAGGGTAAATGAAATGTGTTCTTGGAATAGACCATGGTACCCCTGTTTACTTAGGAGTCTGAGTATGGATCTTTAGCAATAATATATTTTTTATACTGTAGAGTGTTGTACCATGCTGGATAGATATTACATCATCTATCTCAGAGATGGATGGTTGCCATTCATTGCGAAAATTTCAGCAATCACGCTCGGTGCCATACATGATGCATATCTCAGAGAAGCATCAGCCGTCCATCCCAAAGATGGATGACATAGTCACTATCCATGATCATGGTAATATAGTACTTTGCAGTACAAAGACGTATTGCAGAGGATCCGGAGTTTTAGTAGACACCTAATTCCATTTCGAGACAAACACGAGCGTCTTGTTTGGACTGCTAGATATATTAGATGATCAATGTTTTGGATTTCGAGTGAGGTATAAAAGATAAATAAACTAGAGTTTAGTAAATGGGGATTCAAAGAACCCACAATCTTTAAAAGATATTGGCGTTTCTTAAAACTTTTTTGAAATGAGTGTTGTTTAGGTCCTTTTCAAAGCAAACTAAGTGCTTTGGATCCAAATGCAATACACGAGGGATGTTGAAATTTAGAAGGCATCCAACGACAATGATTTGGTGTAATACAGGCACACAGGATCAACACAAATCTCAGAGTGTACCATACATTAGAGGCAAGCTTGAAGGGAAAACATAGCTAATATTTTGCTTTGTAGGGATCTACACGTACTTTGAATTGTGGTGCATGACCATAATTTTTCAGGGACCATGCGCTCTCACTGCATGTATCGCCTTCCTACTCATATCCAACAAACAATGTGTCTGGCCATCCAAACAAGATCTAAAAGTTCTGTTAGCTCTTGCCTAGTTTTTTTTTTTTTTTTTTTTTTTTTTTTTTTTTTTTTTTATTTTTTTTTTAAGAACTAATTGTACCATTAG
>KE505022.1:31978-44235 GCA_000441515.1 Elaeis oleifera | reverse complement strand
TTTTTTGTTATGAGACCAAAGGAGCTCACCTTTATTTCCAGTTTGCATCCATTGTATCCACTTAGATTGAAGCCCATGCCTTGGGGTAATCGAGTCAAAGTTAATGAAACCAAGGTTCTATTATCAGAAAGCTAAAGTGAAAGCTACAATCTTTCGAAATCAAGCTTGCATCCTTACTCAAGAGAGAAGAAATGATACCATCCAAGCAAACGCTCGATCATATACGAAAATTTAAAGATAAAAGATAAAAGAATTTAATAGTGTTAAGAACAAAATCTCTGTATAAATTTTAATTTTTCATCTTTTGTATTCAACTAATTGCATTGTGAATCTACTCATTTTGAACTAATTCACTATTTCTTTGAGGTTTAGCAAATATTGTTAACAACGCCCTCTTTGGTGACTTCATTTTTGGTTGGGAACACTAGGTAGCATTGTTCTTTAGCATCTCAAGGAACAATATCATTAATTCGAAAATCATTTGCTTTGTTTTGTTTAAACTGAAAAACTAGCGGACTTTGAGGAATTAGATTGGTGCATGTAAATCTTGGTGTTCCCATTAATTAGACTAAATAAAATATGAGTCTAGGGGAATCTTAGCATAAAGTTAACCACTTGCGGTCGTCACCATAATTTAAATAGAGAGAAAGGAATCTGATCAAAGATAAATATCTTTTTTAATTTACCCTAATGTCCACAGGGCACGTTCATCCTTCATAATTTTTATCATCTAATTTTGAAACTTTGAATGACCCAAAAGTTTAGTCTCTTTAGGAGTATAATGTCAATGTCCATCTAGAAAGGAATCATTAACGACTAACTGGTACTCATAATTCAATCCAAATGAAGTGATAAAATATCATGGTTGAAATTAAAGATTTGTTTGAATCGAATTATCCAACCATTTATAACCTTTATTGTTCAGTCCTTTGCTCGATCCATCAACGAGTCAATCACTTAATAAATCAATGGAACCTTCACGGGTGCCAGACCCACAAGTAGGTCCAAACAAAGAACCATGGGGATGGGGCCATTGACGTTTGGTCCTATCAGCACTTCTTTTGCAATTCTTATTAGTGCTGCTAACGATTTTACAATGCCCTTTACGTATCTTCTCATTGACTATGACATGACAAAGTACCAAGTTCATGATATGATGCATGTGTTAGATCATGGATGTCTACATGTAGGCCTACCAGAGTTCTAAGATTGACACGGTTAATGCCTATGAGACGCATTACCATAGCATTATTGGGCCTCTAAGTTCCATGTAGAGCCATGAAGGTGGATGAAAGGGTTTGTAAGTGCATTAATAGCTGTTTTGGAAAACTCAATTCCATAGTATGTGAACAAAACTATTCAGGGTATTTTTTTTTTAAATGGACCCTGTCTTGCTTATATTCATCATTTGCAAGTGTAAGGCACTTTATTTGGATTGAAGTATTACGTAATTAGTAGACTTGGTGCAACAAAAAGAAACAGCAATGATGATCGCCTCAATGATGTTGTCAATGTCAACCATGGTTCCAATGGCTTGAAAAGGTTTTTAGGTTCACAAAGTGGCAAAGTTTCTTGAGAATTTGCCTTTGTAAAATGTTCAAAATCATATATAATGCAAAAGTTTATACAAGATATCATCAACAGTTCAGTGATATACTTGGAAAGTAAAAGCTGGTAGAAATAGATATTATTGTTATATGCAGGTAGATTTCTTCTAATAAAATCATCTCTATAAAATATCTTAAACATAGATGTTTCATGGACTAGGTTAACTAAGGGCGCACTTAGTACTGCTTTTATTTTATATTTATGTCTTTAAAAGTCCAAGAAAAAATGAATCAGATTAAACAACATGTATGATGAAAGCCTTTGAATTTTCAATTATTTATAAAATCTTTAGATGTTTCTTATATTTTATTATTTTAGTAAAAGTAAAATAGGAATAAGGAATAGCAAAAATTTTATACAGAATATTACCTTCAATATCATGTTTCACTATATTTTATTTAGAAATAATTTTTTTTAAAAAAAACAAGCCAATTAGATTTTAAGTTAGAGACGGCAATGCCTAACTCATTTAACTTTATTCAATCTATTTTTCTTAGCTTAAAATATTTATTAATAAATAATTATATTTAGATTAATTTTAATCTATTTAGTAAGTATGTTAGGTTTGAGTTGATTAATTTTAATCTGATTCAATCTATATCTGGTCCGACTCAACCTGCTTGTCTTATGTGCTCCAAACTAATTATATTTTCAAAATTTTAAAAATAATAATATTATGATAATTTAATCATTGCTACCGTTCCCACCGCAATTCTATCCTCAATTAACGGTGTACTTGTCAACAAGCTCCCTGCCAACAAAACGTTTTAAAATACATGACCTTAGGAAAGGCACGTGTCATGATCATTGATCTCCTGTTTAATGTAGATGATTTCCATAATTTAATATCTAATATAACATTAAGACACATCCGTATAGGGGCGCCGATGAATTCCTCCTGTTGGATCAATAATTGCCTAATTCACAAATATTTCTATATGATCAATCAAATCTCATCAGTGGAACAAACGGTCATCAAAAACTTCTCTTTTTAAGAAAAAAGAAAGAAAAAAAATTTGGCCATCAAACCTATATGTTTTAAAAGCATCTAAGACCTCAAGGGATCATAATAATCAAATACAAATAAATAAGAAAGAAAAATCTATAGTATAAATTTTATTTTCTCATCATTTTCTACGATCATCAAAAGAATAAATTATTTTTCAATCATCAAAAGAACAATAAAATGCTGACTATGCCAAAAATTGTGTGGATAGAAAATTTCGGACTCATATGAATGGATCCGACTCTATCTATGCAAAAAGTATTGTTTACTTTGATGTTCAAACATACCGCAGTTTATATGTCGGATTTTTGAACTCGGCTGATATGCCCTTGATTGTCGGATCTCATGATTTTGTCTCTGGATTTGGATCTAAAAAGCATCTTTTTAAGGAGAAGAGGATCTTCTATCCTATATAAAACAGAATATTTTTGATTCACAATCGATATAAAATAATTTTTTTTCACAATAATAATTTTTTTAATCAGAAAGATTCTATCCATCGGAGATTAAAAAAAAAATCAATAATCTCAATTCCAACAAGAACGGATGTTCACACGTCCACCCCAACTTATTCCTGGCCACCCAAGACCTCGCACTTTTTGGCCATCCAGGCCCCTATGCAAGTAGGTCAACGTCACCACCGCTCCCCGCTGAAACTAAAGCCTCCGCCTCGTAGCATCTCCTACCCTTTTCCCTTCTTCCAAGATCGGACGGCACCACCCCACTCGACGATCTCGTTCTCCCTCTGCCGACGGCCCCTTGATTGGACGGCTGCTGATGCAGACACCTCACCCTCCTGTCGGCAAACTCCCCATCCTCCGATCCCCACCCGGCAACTGCGGGCCCCAATCTCCAGTCAAAACTCACTCCCCCACCCATTATTTTATCCTTCCTCGCCAGACTTTGACTTTGACCAATTTTATCCTCTTAAAAATTATTTTTTTCCCAGACCGAGACTTATCCATCACGCAAGTGAGTCAACAGTCTCCCCCCTCGTTCAAATATTTTATAATTATAAATTGATTAATTCCAGAGGAATTAAGCTTATAAAACGGTAAAAATGATTTAAAAATGAGACGTGCGGAGCAAGCAACCGGGGGGAAGATTTTTGATGGAATCGAGAGAGCAAGCACGGAAAACACTGCACGGGTTTCTAGAAATATAGGGTGGGTGACGGGGAAGACGGGGATCCGTCCGATGGGGAACGTGGACGGAGGGGATGGGAGGGGGAGTACACGTGTGTGGCTTGCACGGGGCGGTCGGGCGTCGAATCCTGGGGGGCGACGACGACGGCGACCCGGGCCGTGTATGGTGGCGAGTTCGTTTCACGAAAGGTTTACTGGTCTTCGTCTTTTTTTTTGGTAAAATACTTGTCTTCGTCTTTATCCCCATGCTTTGCAACAAGTTACCAGAGGCTCCTTTAATTTAACCTTAGTGTGTCTGGACTGCAATGTGAGTTTTTCACCCGCACAACCATTCGCTATTATGCTACTTTTATATTAATAATTTATTTTTTTTTAGAGAAGAACAGGATGTGAGATCCATATCTTGATTTCTTTGGGCAAGTGAAATCAGGCCAATATTGTAATCAAAAAAAAGAAAAAATATATTTTATTTTGGAATATATATTATTATTCTCTTGACCGATGAGAGTACTTGATCAAAGAATTGAATTTATTAAAAAATAATGATTATAGAAAAAAAGAATGCAAGAGATGAACACGGCCATTGCATCTATGTCCTAATCACATGTGCCGTACTGAAGGCGTTACAGCCAGTCAAATATAACAATCAACTAATTATCAAAATCTACAAGAGGATGGATTCTCTTGAATATTTTTTGCAATTGAATATTTGAAAAAAAATCTAAATAGCTTTAGGATCATTATTGTATATGGAGAAATGATGCTTGATCTAGTAGATAAAACAGTTGGTGCAATTTAGTTACCAATATTCATATATGTAAATATAATGGTGTAGATTATTATTTTCTTATTAACTTCTGAAATATTCAATGATCGATATTTTTAAAAAAAATTCAAAAAAAATTGACAAATGGGAGACCAAAATAGATGGCACTACAAAACAAATGTTAAAGAGAGTAGCGTCTCGTTCTCTACTTCTTTATAAGAAAATTTTCTTCTTTTCTTCACTTTCTTTCACAATCTTCTCCTCATCAAATGGTAAGAGTATCACCACTCCATTGCTTCTTGAGATTGTCATTCTCTTATGATAGTAGGTGGTTTAGTATGGTACATAAGGTTTATATGGATGACAGGCAGGCTTCGTGTACTATCCCACCGGTCACCACATGGTGGGGACTGAAATGAGAGGAGGGAATGGTATGGTGGAATATTTTTCAAAGACTAATGTGTAAGATTAAAGTGCGATTCATATAGCTCTCGCACGATATCCCAATAGGACACATGCTTGTTAATGAATAAAACAAGAACCAAGAAGCTAAAATTGCATCCTAAAATAGCAACGTGTCACTTGAATGTCATAAATTATAAGTAGTTGAACCAATTAAATGGCCCTTTGGATATTACACCTATAAGGAGGGTTCCATGTAAGGTCATGGATCAAGCGAGCTAATGGTCGTTATCCTAAACATCGTGGATTTGAAGGGCCTGAATGGCCTAGCTGATGAGCACCACAGTTATTTTCCTGGAAAAAGCCATGGTCCCAATACCTACCCAATACGACGCGGCCCCACCATCTAATCTCAATCAAACATCAAACATTTGCTCGTCTACAGACTAAAAATCACCGATCCAAGATAGATGGTGTGTTATCGCCTCCCAGTCAGCTCAAGCCCAGCCCGTACACCACTGGAACGGATTCGTTGGTGAGCAGTCACTCTTGTTTGACCGCCGAACTTGGTCAAAAGAGCATAAGTTGATGGGTACACGTCACAACTCCCAAATTTACTATTTTAAAAATTATCTCTTTTTCGCGCGAGAATTAAGCACGAGTACCTCATTTCCTTTGTTTTATGCCGTTTCCGTGCCCGTCCATCCCAACGCTTCGTGGCACTCGTTTATTGGTTTCCCCTGTTGAGCTAATGGATCTGGAGAAACAATGTAAATATTATTTTTTTATCGTTCCAGAATGAGAGTGAGGAGGTTTACAGCTTTAATTTGGAGAATACCGGTATTTTCATTTGACGGTGTTGGCGTGTCGGGAGTAAGCGAGAGAAGATGACGCCGAGATCGTGTCAGCAGGCGATCCGCGTGTCAGAGCCGGGACCACACGTGCTTTCCCCGCCATTCCCCACCGTCGGAAAGCGGTTACTGTCCCCCCACCGACTTGACGCTCGACTCGCACGTGTGCTCCTTACCCTACTTCCCACACTGCCCCTACCATCCACATCCTACTATTCCGATCACCATCCGATCGAGGGTATCATAGTAAAGGAGAGAAACTGCGGGAAGGTGAGGAGGGGATGGAAAATGAAGGCACACATACGAGGGATTCCCAGCAGCGGAGCCGTGGTTGGGACACGTGTGAGGGACCCGTCTAAACGGACCCGGTAACCGGTCAACCGCCACCTTGGCACCCGTATGAAAGCGCCGACCAGCATGTTCGCGAGACAGGCGCCCGCATTCATTGCCCGCTCCCCCGGCCGTCCGTACCTCTCCACCTGCGATCGCCGGTAACCATCCATCCACCCGCTTTTTCTAGTTTTGTTTTAACGGACAGGGGTTGTATCCTTCACGCAAAAGAACGATTGATCTTCTTTCGCCACGCCGACCATTGGGATCGCGCCACGCACAGATTCATATCATTTCAAACTTCCCATTGACCGCATGCACATATCTCGAATTGCCTGTTGCGAGATCTAACGGTGGTTCTCTCCAAGGAAGGGGAATCGTTCCTTCCCGCGAAAGATACAACCCGAATCCGGTTTTAACCTCCCCTCCCACACCCACAGCTTAAAACCCTTTAAAAATCTCACTCCATTCTCTCTCGCTCTCTCATATTCCTTTCATCCTGTATCTTCTCTAGCAAGGAAGACAAAACCCTAACCTGAGACTAAAGCGAGATAGAGATAGAGAGAGAGAGAGGAGGTGAGAATCTGATGAGAGCGGCACGACGATGATGATGGAGAAGAGAGAAGAAGAGATGGACGTCGCGGCGGCGGCCGGAGTCTCCCCGTTCGCCGCCGACCAGATCGGTGGATCTTCGACACGGCCTTCGACGTCAGAGGGGCAGACAAGAGCTCCCAGGGCTTTCTCGAGCTGCTTGGCTTCCAGGACCTTCACAGGTCCTTCTTCGACATCCCACTCCCGGCGCCGACGGTGGAGGTGGTCCCCTCGTTCCCCCGCCGGAGTCCTCCGAGGTGCTCAACTTTCCGGCGACCCAAACTCGTCCTCGATCTCCTCCTCCTCCACCGAGGCCGCCACTGACACTGCCGATCCGGCCAAGCCCCACCCCGAGGAGGAGGAGCAAGGCAAGGCCAAGAAACGTAAGCAATATTCTTGTTGTTGAGAATTAAACAAAGCATTTCCAAATATGGAATTATCTGGAATCATTCTGTGCTAGTTAATTTTTTTTATATATTTATATTAAGAAAACCAAATTATACCTACCCACAGTGGCTCGAAGGAAGGGAAGAAGAAGGGGCAAAAGCGTCAGAGGGAGCCAAGGTTCGCGTTCAAGACGAAGAGCGAAGTGGATCACCTTGAAGACGGGTACAGGTGGCGCAAGTACGGGCAGAAGGCCGTCAAGAACAGCCCCTTCCCCAGGTCCTTCTTTACTCCCCCGTACCTCCCTTCCTCTCCTCCTCCCCCGCACTCCGAACGCTCGTAATTATCTCTCACATCCGGGGGTACGATCGTCATTTTACCGCAGGAGCTACTACCGGTGCACCCACGCCACGTGCGGCGTGAAGAAGCGCGTGGAGCGGTCGTCGGAGGATCGGACGGTGGTGGTGACGACCTACGAGGGCCAGCACAACCATCCCTGCCCCATCGTGCCACGTGGCGGCCATCCAGCACCCTTGCCTCCGCTCGCCGCCGAGCCTCCCCGCGGCCGCTGGGGCTCGGCTTCGTTTCCCTTCGTTCCAGGTGAAGGATCTCCACTTCCCCTACCTCACCAGCTACCTCCCTCCGCCGCTGGATTTCCAGCACGTGTCTACTGGTATCGTCGCGTCAGCCCCCGGCGATCGGAGACTCTGCAATCCGACGGCCGATGTTCCGATAAGGGACCACGGGCTGCTTCAGGACTTGATTCCATCGGATATCAGGAAGAAGGAAGAGTAGATATTTGGTATGTTAGTTCTTTTTTCTCTTTCTTTATATTTGGGTTTGTCCCTTTTTTTTTTTTCTCTCTCTCCCTTTTAGGGTGATTATCGCTGACTGATGGTAGTTGGAGAGCCGTCCATTTCATGTACACAGATTTCCCACCGGTGATGATGTATTGCTGCTGCTGCTACTATGTATGATGATTACTTTTTTTTCCTCCTTATCAAAGCGTTGTCTTTTGGGATAAAAATTGGATTCTTCTTCTTCTTCTTCTTTTTGTGTTGTGTGTGCGTGTGTGTTTGTGATTTATTGGAGTGAGTTGCACCAAGCTGGATTCATGGGCCGGGTTGGAATTTCGAAATTAGGGTTAGGGTTAGGGTTCTAGGGTGGTTGTTGATGGAGAGGTGGATGTTGTAAGGGAGATAAGGATGGAAAGGTGGCAGCTTTTCCGTGCCATGGATTAGAGACCCGTTCGAAGGAAGCTGAAAACAACCGTGGAATGATCTTGGGACGAGGGCGGGGCGACAAAGGGCAGGCTAACTCCGAGACTTTAATGCTTGGTCTGGCTTGGGGAATGTGGAGGAGAGTGATAGCGAGAGCACAATAGAACGAGTGGTAGCTCTTTTTATCCAAACTGGGTGGTTTATGGTTTCCCTTTTATTCCTTTGCTCGCTATAGCTTAGGGTCATTGAATAGGGGTGGGCGAGGGAGAGATCTTGAATTAAGTGCACAGAATTTTGGAAGATGGGAGCATGTTAGAAGAGTATAAATATAAACATGGAAAAAGACCTCTCTCTTTTCTTGTTCTACTTTAAATGGATTTGATTTTTTTGAGGTTGGTTTATATGGGAGGGGGTGTTGTCCTTATCCTGGTGGGGGGTTCTGGTTGCTAGGAATGTTGGCAATGAGTAAATGAGATTGCCAGTTATAGCTGGGCTAGTAATTTCTCAGAATCACTGCAGGAGATCAATGAGGAAGGAGGGGACAGCCATAGAATGGTATGGGCTAGCTCTTTGGTAGGTGTAACCGATTGTCAAGAACACGAGAGGTGTTCTTGCATGTCAAGTTGGCGTGTGGTATTGTGTACACGTACGTTTTGCCTTGTCGTAAGTATAAATGTATGCATGGAAGTTTGTGGATGGATGATAGCAATCACGCATCCAAAACATGTATGAATTGGTGTGGCTTAGATTGATTGTCGACGTAGGCAATACACGACTAAGTATTTCTTCTCCTGGTTTGAGTTGCACCTCATCATTTTTTGAACAAAATGTATTTAGCAGCTGCTTTCGTTAGAAATTTCAGTGTTCACTTCATTTTATTAGTTTAGCTATTGAATTGGATGATGATAAGAGTCTTTTTTCCCAATACTTTGTAATTAACAAAGTAATGGCTAGAGAAATTTAAAATATTTTCGAACTCTCTCTCTCTCCCCCCTCTCTCTCTCTGATCGTTGGAATCAGTTTTTGGTTGGGACGACAGAGTTCACGCGTTCATCTATGATTCAGAAATATTTGAAGAAAAATATATTTGTATTTTTTGTAATTACGTTGGATGGACCGGGAATTTTGGGAATCTCTCTCGCTGGATCCGTGGAAAAGTTTTTTTTGGCTGCGTCGCAAATTTCAAAACACTGGATCTGCGAAAACAATTTTTGGCAGCGTCGCGAAGTTTTCGAGTTCTCAAAATATATACACTCATCTACGGTTCCAAAACGACGAACACATTTTTTCTCCTTTTCTCTTATGTAACGACATTGTGCAATTTTCCTTTCCCCCTATTTGATGTTTTTTTTAAATGTGCTGTCCGTTGCGTTTTTACGCTCGACAAGATTGTAGGTTAAAATACCAACTTTGCATACGGATTTTGAGTTTTGTTAGGTCTTTCTTCTTCTTTACGTTTCCTAGTTGCTTTCATTCATTTGTTGCAGTAAGACTTTCTTGACAAATTATATTCCTCGCTTATGCACAGAGCACAACGCAATTTCTTTATAGTTCGGAATAATTTCGTGCAAATCTCTGAACTTTCTCTCTCTGGTTTTATTTTTCAGTTAAAAGCTATTATAGGGTGTTCTACCAATGGAGGCGAGTGTGATCCAGTTCACAGGCTGTTGTGTAGGAAAAGTTCTATCTTGTATAATATTGTTGTTATCAATGGATCGTTGATGTGGATCGTGTCATCGATCTGCAAAACAGCAATAGATTAAAGAACTCGCCGGAGTTGGCTCCGGCCAAACCCTCGGATGCTTAATTTAGAAAGGGGTTTATGATAGTGTGGGAGAAGGATAAGGAGCAAAATAGGAGGGATAAGAGGTTGGTGAATCTCGTTGCTGTCGTATCTTTTATGAAGAGGTTCTGAAACATATATAGCCGTGGGATTGGGAACCTTTTAAGATCCAGTTGTGCCTGCAATAACTACCGAGTGACGTGCTGTAATCGCCTTTGGATGTGGTATAACTTTCATGAAGGAACCATTCATGGTCATTATTGTAGTCTTTAGCTCTTGGCATAGTGGAGGGAGTGTATGTTTATACAAAACGATAGCGTTGTAGTCCAAGGTAAGAGGACCAAGTTAGTCTAGGCTCGCTGTTGAGTTGAATAGCTACTTGGCTTGGCATATTGGGTGATGCATGATCTCGTAGGTTGGCTGCTGTTGGTTTGCTCCAATGCAAAAGTTTCGCTGTAAAAAATGGGAGATTATAGAATATAAGATTACTTCATAAATATTAGCATTTAATATATCCGATCTCTAAGATTGCAAGGGATATATATATAACAAATTAAGTTGATTTAGGTGGATTGGTATTCCTACAATAATCAGCTTAGATCAGTATCCTAAGCCGATATAGACTTAATTAACATCCTAGGTAGACCTTCTTGAAGTGACGGGGATTTGTCCTCTTAGAACTTGAAATTTTAAGACATACTTAATATTTTGCATTTCAAACTTTTCTTTTTATTTTTTAGGTTCGAGAACGATTATCTTGTTTGTTCCGTCAGGAGTTCTAGCCTAGGCTTTTGAGATGTGGTCGCAGCTTTGGGAGAGGATTTTGGGATGCGGTGCTGGCTTTTATATTATTAAATATTAATGAGTCAAAGGGCCACATCATTAGGGCTGTCTAGTAACCATTAAAAATGCAATGGTCTTGTAACAAGACAAATATATATAGGAGAGCAGAAAAAGGTAGCGCATGGAGATGGTTCAGATAGACGTCCGAGATGCATGGCATTGTGCAATGCAGTTAGAAGTTTTAAAATGTTTGAATGTCAAAGGGTGTTTTGTCTCTTACCAAACACTCAGTGGTTTCTTCGTCAATAAATAAATAAAGAAATGAATAAAAAAAGACTCAATGTTTCATCAACAAAATAAAACAAAGATACAATGGTTCCAGATGTTTTTTTTCTCTTTCATTGGGCTGGGGCCTAAATAACAAGGTGGGGAAAGATTTGATAGATGAACTGATCAAGTGCACTTCATGCCAGTTTGGATGGTTGAATAACTTTTCTTGCATATATGTGGAGCGGACAGCGAAGCAGGTTATCTATCATCAATTATTTAAGTAAGTCTACAAGGATCCATACAAGGATATGCTTAGTTTAATATCGACTATATACTGGTAGACCTCGATATACTTATATAAAGTCTAAAGAATCAAACAATACTGTTTTGTTAGCTTTTTTTGGGAGAGATCTTGGTTCATTACAAAATCAATTTAAGTGACTTGGAATTGTGCAATAGCCAAAACTATTGGTCGTTGGCTCCCTACCTTCACTTGAAATGCAATTTTGTATTTGAATTACCTCTTGTGCATCGGCGTGTTATTTGAAAGCAATGCATTAAGTGGATGCTGGTATCCTATGTGCAATGATCATATGACTATGCTTGATTGCTCGCCCATATGACACAATATGTGATTGTAGTCTACCCAAGCTGAATGTTAGAGAGGGTGGGGGCGGTGCTAGCTTTCCGTTTCATTAGCTTATCTCTGTCAATGATACATGTGAAATGAAAATTGTTTCCTTAATTTTAGTTCTAAAAGCTCATTCGAGAAGTGATGCCCCTTAAATGTATGTATAGGAAATTCAGAACATTCTATCATGCAGACATGGTGCCTTCCATTAATGAGACAATTACTCTTCATTGAATAAGTTAGCATGCTTAATGTGCTCTAACTTTTAGAAAAATATAATTTCGTTTATAAAATCTACTGCCTTTAGTATGATAGCATGTGCGCGTGTTGGACTCTAGTGCAAGTGGTGTCCCCAGTTCTGGAGTCCAGCTTGCGCTGGTTTAAAGATCAGGGATATATAGGATGGGTTGCGGAGTCAAAGATGCATGCTGGATTTCATGGCTTTCTAATTGTATATCGAACATATATATATATATATATATATATA
>KE505022.1:15528-28458 GCA_000441515.1 Elaeis oleifera | reverse complement strand
CTACTTCATATACTAAAATTGAACACGTGATGAATTTATGCTGAATTAAATATGTGATCGAATCGTATATCTATTTCATAATTTTTCTTTAAATCTAGATCTGAAAGAAGTTAGATTCTTCTTTAGTAATGCAAGTGTCCGGACTCTATAAATATCCACTTAGGATCAGTCTGGAACAGCCATCTATGGTGTTGATCTTTCTTCTCCAAGAATGATCACTTACAAATATGAACGAAATCTGGATCGCGATCAACTCTTTGATCTTTTTTTTGATCTTTTCTTCTCTTCTTTTCTTGCTTTTCTTTCTTGATTATGAAGCAACCAAGATTTAAAAACCAGCAACTAAGAGGGATGCCCACACACCTTTTGGGCATAGAGATGGAGGACGCCCAACACCCTTTAGGCATTAGAACCAAGAGGGAGAAGAGAGAGAGACGTGGGGAGGCTTTTGGAGGCTTAGAGCTGAAATTCTAATGTTAGGACCCCTAGAGAAGGATCCTTTAAATAGACAAAAGATTTGAATCCTATGCAAAACTAAACAGTCTCTTAATGCAGGTTCTACTTGCATTAGGAATCCTTATTGTTCCGTTACTTTGACCATCTTTAGGAGACCCATGAGGCGCTAACACTTGGCACCTTTTAACTCACTCTCTCACATGCCAACTAGGAGATATGGGACACCCTTAGCTGGTCCTTCATGCCCTTAACCAAGTGGTCATACCCAACATGATCAAATCAAGTGGCACCCCATGCATTTTAATCAAAGAATTGAGCAAGAATTTGAACCCTCAATCCATATGATCTAAAATCCTAAGCATCCAATAATTGGAGCTCAATGAATCTTAATTTATTTAGATCATTGGTAGGTAATTAATTCAAATTAATCTTATCAAATAAATTATTCAAGTGCAAAGAAAAAATTAGATTTAACCATATACCAGCAAGATTATCCGAAATTCAATAAGATTTTTTTAAATCCAATTGAGATTTTATAAGTCTAATTACTTATTTCAATTCTAATTTTTTTATTGTGTGACTCCATAGGTTCAATTCTATCTGGTAGTGAGATATACCATGATCTCTATTATAGTAACATTGAAACTCTTTTTCATAGATCAGAATCATTCCATTCTAACTCATCAGAAATTGTCGATCCTAGATAATCTTGATGGGCTCTTACAATCCATCAGTAATACCTAGCAGTATGTAGTGACAATCCAGTAGAACCACAAATAAATTTAAGGTATAGTTTATATGTGATTCAATTTCTCTATCATGAGTTCTGACTTGATGGCAGGTCATGGATAAATCATCAAATCTCATCATCAGTCATATAATAGATTCGATTAACTCAAATCCAATTGTGATCCTCATGAAATTTTTTTCATTAATCACATTACTGGAGCCACAGACTCTCGGATTTAGTCTCTCAAATCTCATAGAATTACTCCTCTCTATTAAGATCGATAGATTTTATTTTTGATGCGCATCCTACTCCTATAAGAGACTAACTGTCGCCAACATCCACTACAAGATCTTAATGAGATTATATTTATGTATCAGTTAGACTTAAACAATCTTACTACAAGTAATCATACCATCATAGGTCAAAGGGCCATACATATAACTACAGCATCGAGACAACTACTGACGATTAAATAAAAATCTAAGTAATCTCTTTATGGTCATGCTCAGTACTAGTTATTTCTAACAATTATCCGTACTCGTTGCTTAGTCTCTCTATACTATAGACTGGAGACTCATCTATTTCAAAAGAAGTGATATGTGCATCGATCTATTTAGATCGATCACCATCCTTATTATGATACTATGATCAAAAGTATTTAAAAATTATATACATGTCTCTAATTCTTAACATCTTGAGAATATGTATCGAAAGTATTAATTTCATAGATGATTGAAGAATATATTACTCTTGAATGAAAATAAATTTATCCTTTATTGATGAAATTAATATTTTAAATATAAAATTATATTCTAGAGTTATTACAATATGTCAGCCATATTGATTTTTAGGACATACATCCAATATCGAGGTCCCTCTGGTAATGGCTCCTTCACTTTCAAGAGGATGACCTATCGAGGGACCTCCATCGAGGCCTTTGAGGAGGCAAGGCTCTGTTGCATCGTGGACTATAAACCTTAAGGCCTTTAGGAGGGGACTCTTGGACATTTCTGTTGTTGGCTTCGTTCAGGGGTTAGAGAATTATAGGACTCGACTGAAGTGGATGGTGTCGAAGCTCAATTTGTGCCGCCTCTATCTTGAGAATGGTGATGAGGAGGTTGGGGTATTTTTCTCAGATGAGGATTAGGCCTTTCTGCTTGTTTCTTTTTTTTGGCTATATCCTCTTATTTTTTTCTTTTTTTATTTTGATTTTGTAAGTTGCCTCTTCAGTGCTATTTTATAATAATTAAATGAATAAAAAATAGTTTTTTCTGTATGTACCTCTCTCGTGGATGTTTTTTTCTTATGATTATGATTTTCTCTGAAGCTTTTAGTGTTGCATGACCTCGGGCTTGTCAGGTCGCTGTCTTCGAAAAATGCTCAATTTTCATCATCGGGGGTTCCTATAGATCAGCTAGGTCCCCCTAAGAAATCATAACTAGTCTTTAGGTTATTGTTGGGAGCCTCCATCAGTGGGGCGTCCCATTTCAACTTCGAATAGCCTCTCACTTTTGGCACCATACCAACCTACATTCTGAGTTCTCGATGCCTTGGTCGGGTGTCTTCGATGGTTCGATCGGTCGATCTGTTCACTGATGTTCGGTGTTGGAAGCGAACACTATTTATGCTATTCGAATAGTGTCGAGCGCTTTTTGTCCGCTCTCTTGGAGGGGAATTGGTGCTAGGACTGGATCTTCTCCCAAAGGCTGAGTGGGTAAGCCATACTCTTCGGGTATTTGATGTTGAATGCATATCTACAAATGGTGACATAATGAAAGGGACGTGTGATATCCCTATCGAGTCCTCTTCTCCGATGACATGTATCCCATGTTAATGGGGTTGTTGGAGGTATCAGGAGATGGTTCTTCTATAAATGGAGCCTCCTATTGCTTGTAGCCGAAACCGTCTGGCTTTTCCTTCAAAATGTCATCTTTCCAGTCATCAGAGTGCCATAGTTGTTTTGGTTTGGAAGGTGTTGGAAATTTTTGCGGAAGCACAGTGGTAGCCATCAGAGACACTCTTGGTGTCATTCCTCAGGAGGGCTAGCTCCGACCTTTCTCTAGTAGGACTCTAGAGCGATCCATAGATTTTTCCCTCGTCGTTGCAGCCACTGGTCCGTGGCAGTGGTTGTCAGGGTTGGCCTAGGATGTCACTCCTCCGGAGGTCCTTAGTCTGCTCCTGAAGCCACCTGGCCCTCTCTAGTGGCCACATTGTCTTCCGTCTCTTCGGATAAGGCTGTCGTGAAGGTGAGCGCACTATGACAAGCCATGAGGCCGACGTCATCAAGTCTCATAATTTTCATAGAGCCGACCTAGTGGAGAGCTTCAGCAATGGTATGGCTCATTCTTCCATCCCTTTCTCCTTAATAAGATGCTCATTATTTGCTTGTATCTTTCATGATCGTTTGATGTTATTGTGAAACCTTGATCAAGTCATCCGAATTCACTTGAAGCCACTTCCAACCATTGGAAGGTCATGCAAGGCTTCTCGCGGTCTTCAATTTTGCCCCGATAATGGAGAATCAGATCCGATGTGGCTAGCTCCTGTTTGAAGTTACCGGTGCATAGGCTTTGGATTTGGTTGTCCCTTTAGGTGATCTGGTATTTTCTGATCATAGTTTGCATATTGTGCTTAGACATTCAAGTCAGTTTGAGAGCAATATTTTTTGATCGAGAGTAACTGGCTTCGATGCAGGCGTTGTGGTGGTCGAATGCTTGCAGCCTATGCAATGTTGCCCGATCTCGATCCCCAGCTCCAATGACTTGATATCATCATTTGGCTTCGACCCACTTGTTTATGTTGTTTGTGACCGAGGTGGTGTGGAAGATTTTTTCCCCTCCTATGTTTGGGGACGATCTTCTCATCCTTTGTCGGGAGCTCCATGATCATCATCGTGGGCTCTCTTTGTCACCATTCTTTCTTCTTTCTCCTTTTTGATGATTTTGTTTTGCCTCCCTAGGTCCGAGCGTGCCTTCAAGCTTGGGTTAAGAGGTCGGCTTGATTTTCAAAGAAATTTTTATTGGGGGAGGAAACTGGATGCTCGTATTTAAGTCTTCATCGTCCAGTCGTTATGGCGATGGACTCATCAAGGTATGAGACCTCGAGCATGGCAGCATTAAGACGCACCACACAGTTAGTTGACGGCTTGTCTCTATCGCAAGGAGAAGGGGCCACTGACAGTCTTGGTCACTATAGCAGATCGTTGAAGTGCATGATAATTATGATCTCGCCTGGACTTCACGGATGTCTAGGATGTCAATCATGTCCCAATCGATGACTTGCTTCATCTGATCTTCTCCGTGTACCCCGAGAGTTTCGGAAAGTCTCTTTCGAAAAGCTGTTTCACAAATTTTCAAGAATGCCACACTTTTATTGCTGTGTGCCTTAGAAATGAAGGCTGGCTCTATAGAGGCACAAGATCAAGATTCTCGAGTGGTGATCGAGGCAGTCTCTATGAGCACTTCTTGACCGACACTTGTTGCCAGCCAACAGGGATTATTGAGCGGCATTTGACTCTAGCTCTCTTTATAGAGGGGCCTACCATCGTCTTGGGTGAAATCTATTAGTAGCCCTTCATCGCACAGTAGAGTGATTCTTTTATGCTTGGCGAGTAGCAGACATCTCTTCCATAGGTGGGAAGCTTGTCTTCTTGATCAGGGCCGCTCGTTCCTTCGATCGGGCTATCGTCGATCATTCAAAGGAAGCGTGTCGCTGCAAGGACCTTGGCTTAGCATGGGAGGTATTGGAAATTACTATCTCATTGTTGGAGAACTCAGACTTGCAGCCTGAAGGGAAGGAAACTATTTTTCTTCGGATAGTCTAGATTGCATCTAAAAATTTTTTACAAATTCACATGAATAAAATTAATTTTATCTAAATAGCAGCAGAACTTGGGGTCAAATCTTCAAAAATCTGAAATCAACATTCACGAAGGTTTGAAAGTACAGATCCTCTACTTCACATGCACGTCAGACAACACAGAAAAATGAGATGAACTCCGAACAAATCACCTTCGCAATCCAACCAAATGAAGAATGAGAGATACTGGTGTGACTCCTCACACCAGCAAGGTAGGACACTCAAGGAGGGCCCACGATAAGAAGATAATGGATGGTAAGGAGGAGGACATGCCGAATGGAAGGAGTGCCCACTAGCTCTCATACCTCTCTCTCTCTCTTTCTCTCTTCTCTCAATCTGACTTGATTGCTATCTCTTTTATGCATCCATAGGTAGAGACCCTCTTTATTTATAGATAATTTTATTACCCAATAAGTATAGGACTCCTAATTCAAACATACTTTGAATCAGTCCAATACTCATGAAAGAAGGACTCCTACATGAGAAAGAATTGCCATCACATATGGCACCCACAATACACTCATTTCCACACCCACATGAGACACCTACAACCAGCACCATGCCAAGTGCTGGTAAGCCCAAGGGAGGAGGGAATCCCAGTGCAAATAGGACTCCGAATATCTCATTCAAAAGAATCCAATTCGAAGTTGAATCGAAACAATTTCGAAAGGCTGTCCATTCCAAACTCTTTAGGATTTTTATATCAAGTCTAACTTAAAATTTTAGACTCAATTAAGTCTAATTAATTTAGATCTAATTTAAATTACTTAGTACTTAAATCCAATCATTCGTAGACTCCATGTATCATAGATCAGAAACTGTTCATCTCTGAGACTGAATCTGAACATCATGTTTAGTGCTAGCTAGACATAGTCAACTCTTCAATCTCATTGGACCCATAGTGTAATTCTCAATCAAGTTAGCTTATATGTTCAATCAAGTTAAGTATTTTCAAATTGGATACATAAATATAAGTCAATATTTTTTTATGATGTCTGACTTGTGTGTGTGACTCCATAGATTCAAGTACTAAGTTGGTAGCATAGGAATTGATTCTTGTACTAATCGAGATACTATCTAGCAATGGTTCCCAACATCCAGATAGATCGAATTATCACAAAGTAATATTTCAAAATTCATACATATGGTTACTGCATAATTCATCTCTTTGACTCTGAATGCTCTAGGATGGTCTCAAATTAACTATTAATCGAGATCGCTTCATCCATATTATATTTCAATCCATCTCATGGATTATCCTGATCAAAATTTATTAAATTAAATACAGTGATATATCAGCTCTAATAATTCGAAGGGATCAATTTCATCTTGATTTACATACAGACTTCATAAATACTTGACTATACCCAATAGCCTTCCATCACTGCATTCAAAATCTAGATAGTCTGGCACTAAAGCATAGTAAATTACTTGTAAGTCACTATGGTGATCTCTGATCTGAGAGATATTTATGTCCATATACTTCATGAATAGCTTTTGACAGCAGAATGTTTAGCAGGTGAGTCACTTGTTTCATGACGATATACTCCTACATCTCACTTATATACCATATTGGTGTCACCACACTCCTTGATAACAGGACAACCAACCCATATGATACACATCGATCTCCACTCAATAAACGTCATCGTCCTGTAATGATGTATCATTTGATTACAAATATATTTAAGAACTATATGATAAATCCTTTCTTTATCGTATACTAATATAGTTCTAAGGACTTCATCACAACATAAGAGTTCAAGAAAGATGTAACTTTATGATGAAAATACTAAAATAAATTTATTCATTAGTCAATAATTTATATATAAAGAGAAACTCAATCATCACATGATTGGTTTTAGGATATAATTTTCAACAACTCCTATTTGGACTAAAGCCAATAGGGGTAGTATTTTATACCCATCTTCTATTTGAAATCATCGAATTCTTTGATCTCAAGATCTTTAGTGAAGGGATTGGCTAGATTCTCCTTTCCGTCGATCTTTTAAAGCTCGACGTTATCTCGATTCACAATCTCTCATATCAGATGATAGTAGTGCAGAACAGCATTGTATTCTGCTTCGCATATAAAATCGATTATAATATGTTGCTTGAAACTCCTCCCAGCAAATAGCTTCTCCATTTAAGATAAATACGTAGCCTGATACACTTCTGTTGTTATCAAAATATGATTGAAAATTAGAATTAGTATATTCCATAAGTTTTAGATTAGTATCTCCATAGATAAGTCATTGGTCTTTAGTATTTCTCAAATACTTAAGAATTACCTTCTCAATCTTTCAATATTTCTCATCCAGATCAGACCAATACCTACTCACTACCCTTAGTGCATAAGCCACATCCGACCTCGTACATATCATAGCATATATGATAGATCTCACTGCCAAAGCATATGGTATTCTACTCATACGTTTTCTCTCCTCAGGAGTTGTCAAACAATCTTTCTTAGAGAGAATAATTTTTTGGCTTATTGAAAGATAACCTCTTTTAAAATTATCCATATTGAACCGCTTCAACATAGTATCGATGTACGTGGATTGAGACAATCTAAGCAATCTTTTAAATCTACTATATAGATCTTCAATCCTAGGATGTTGGATACTTCTCTTAAGTCTTTCATAGAGAACTGTGACGATAACCATAGTTTTACACTCTGCAAAGTCAGGATGTCATTTTCTAGTAATAGTATGTCATCCACATATGGTATAAAGAGGATGACTATAAAATCGATAGTCCACTTACAGATGCAAGGCTCTTCTCTGTTCCTAACAAAGTCATACGTTTTGATCACTTTATCAAAATGTATGTTCTAACTTTTAAATGCCTGCTTAAGTCTATGAATAGACCTATTCAGCTGCAGACTTTCGACTCATCTATGGATATGAATCCTTCAAGCTATATCATATACACCTTTTCTTCCAGCTCTCCGTTAAAAAAATGATTTTGACATCCATTTACCAGATATCATAATCTAAGTATGCAACAATAGCAAACATAATTCGGATGGATTAAAGCATTGCCATAGGAGAGAACATCTCATCATAATCAATACTATAATGCTGATGGTAATCTTTGGCAACTAGACAGACTTTATAGGTCTCTATCTTTCGTCTTGTTCTTTTTTTTTAAAAAAATCTATTTACATCTTATGAGTTTTATCCTTTCGGATGGATCAATTAGTGTCCATACACCATTGATCTCCATGGACTCCATCTCGAACTTCATGACCTCAAGCCATTTCTAAGAGTCGAGCCTTTGTATGGCTTCTATATTGGTGATCGGATCATCATTTCAGCAAGTTTGATGGGATCACCGTTTTAGATCAAAAATTATAGTATCTGTTCGGCTGACGTGGTACTCTACTAGATCTCCTTAATGGTGCCTCTAATGGCTTTAGATTCGATTCTCCAATCAAATCTAATTCTGTATGCATCGGTTCTTCCACATCTTGAACTTCATCAAGTTCAATTTTACATGCATTAGCTCTTTCATTAAGAAACTACTTTTTCCAAAAGACTGTCCTGCTGCTGACAAATATCTTTTACATTGCAGTGAGGTAGAAGAAGTACCCTTTAGCTTTCTTTGGATATCCTACAACAAACATCTATCGGACTTAGGTCCAAATTTATCTATCTTTAAACGCTTGACATAAGCTGGACACCTCCAGACTCTAAAGTGTGAGAGCACCGACTTACGTCCAGTCCATATCTTATATGGAGTTTATCAACAGACTTGCTCGATACTTTGTTCAAATATAGTAGGCAGTTTTAAATATATTTCCAAAAAGAGATTGATAGACTGACAAAACTCATCATGGATCGAATCATGTCTAATAAAATTTGATTCCTCCTTTCAGACACCTCATTATGTTGTGGTGTTCCAAGAGAGATCCACTATAACAGAATCTCATTCTGTTTCAAATATATCAGAAAATCACTGATAAGGTATTCATCTCTTCAGTCTGACCGAAGGGTCTTAATACTCTTTTCAATTTATTTTTCTACTTCAATACGAAATCGTTTGAATATTTTAAATGATTCTGACTTTGCTTCATAAGATAGATATACCCATACCTCGATAGATTATCTGTAAATATAATGAAGTAGTAGCATCCTCTTCTGTCACTAATGTTTATAGGTCTGCATATATCAATATATAATAGATCTAGGATATCATTGGCTATTTCATCTTTTTTCTTAAAAAGTGACTTAGTCATCTTACTACGTAAATAGAATTCACAGATGGGCAATAATTCACAATCATCTATTTCAAGGATACATTCCTTGATCAATCTGTCAATCCTATTCTTGTTCATATGACCAAATTTATAATGCCAAAGATAGGATTTACTTACATTATCTAATTTAGGATATTTACTGAATGTGTACCTTACACCAACAGACTGTGATATTATATATATGTCATATTTTAATTGTCTATATATAATTACGTTATCATTCATAATGATATTACAAAATCATCTTTTATTATAAATTTGAAACCAAATTTGACTAAAAAGCCTACAGAGATGATATTCATAAAAAATGAGGGACAATAATGATAATCATCTAACATGATACTACTAGACTCGAAGACAAGCTACAAAATTTTCAAGATAAAAACTGAAACAAGACTTCCATCTCCAACATCAAGAATTACTCATTCTCTCGAAACTTTCTACTTACCTGTAGTTCTTGTAATGAATTACATATATTAATCGAACTTTCGGTATTCAATATCCAGATAGTAGTACCACAAATAGAAAATTACAAGGAGTTATCATATAAGTACTTTATAAAGCAATCATTTGCTTTTTTCTCTTGTTCTTAGGTCTACTTGGATCAAAGGTGGCTATGTAAGCAGGACAATTCCTCTTCCCATAATCCAGCTTCTTATAGGAGAAGCATTCTGTCTGGTTCTTATCAACTTTTGATGTTTTGCTCTGCTTAAGATCGGTGATACGGGATTTCTACATCTTTTCTTTTTTTCTCTCCCAGAGGATCGATGACTTACAGGTGAATCTCTCACTAAATTCACTGACTCTTTCTGAAGCTGGTGGTCCTTCTCAAAAGTCTGCAGTAATCCTAGCAAACCATGATAGTTCACTACAGGCTTCATCATTCTATAATAACTGAGAATGGATAATAAAATTTTGATAACGAATTGAGGATAGCATCATTGTCTAACTGTTCATGCAATAGAAAGTCAAATTTATTAAGACATTCAATCTGCTCAATCATGTATAGTACATGATCGATGACTAAAGTTTCTTCTCGCATACTGACATTGAACAATGTATAGAAGGTTTTGTGTCTCTCCGCATCTTTAGAGGTGTCGAAGGACTTATTCAACATTTGAATAATCTCCTCAAGCTATGCATCTTCGAACCTACGGCTAAGTACGTCATTCATAGCTGCCCTCATCACATAACACATAGTCGTTCAGTCATTGAGCTACTTCATGTAAGTGTTTCTCACAGTACGAGGAGCATTGACAGTAGGTTCTTCAGGTGTCTCATCCGTAAGGATGTATAAAATTCTCTCATACTCCAAGACGATCTTCAACTTTCGATACCAGCTATCGAAATTAGATTCGATGAGCTTGTCGCTATTCAACAACGTACGGAGGAATAGTGTGTTGGTCATAACTGAAAGAAAAATATAAGCCTATTAGTATATGAATTATTTTAATCTCAAAGATATGAACTTTAGTCTAAAGGTCCTCTCACTATTTTCACGAATTAGTAGGCTCTACCTCCAACTCGAAGAATTACATTAATTCTTAGCAGATCGTAGAATCTACATAGACTGTATTCTAATCTGAGTGTGGCTCAGCTAATCTTAATATATCTATCAATAGGTTCATAATCAATTATTTCTCCAAACAACTTCTAGCAATTAAATTTACCTCAGGCATCTCTTCAGCAGGTGGTGGCACCTCCACTGAATATCCTGATTAGGTCTAATCATTAACATGACAATATCAAGTGTATCCAATAAACAGATATCCAGGTTCAAGTGTGGCTCGACTAATCTGAGTATTGATTTGAAGGTACATCATGATGGTTATATGATAAATGACAATTCTAATATGTAATAAACACTAGGCATGTGATGCTTCCAATGTCTACTTGAAATATTGGACTCATTATCACGCACCATAATAGGAGGCTATAAATCAGTTATCTTGTAACTGTATTATTTATAACCTAATAATAAATTAATTTATTGACTTAAGAATAAGAGAAGAAGATGACCTGCAAGCTGTAAATCTTCCTACTGACTTCATCAAGTCATGTAGAGGATTAGACACAAGCTGGTCTAAAGATACCTAAATCAGTTACACTGATTAACTTTAATAGCATAGGTCTGTACAAATCGACTAGTGATCTAATCAAAATATGATTTATCATGTGAGCTAGGTAAGTGAGATCAATACCATAGATGCATTTAGGTGAGTAGCTTCCAATTAAAAATCACTTAATCGAATCTATCAAACTTATCTTAGACATCAACTAGTTAATTAGTTTCGATTTGATCCATCAGAAGATTCGAGCTCAATCATGGAGCCATGATCATGATTTATTATTAAGGTTAAAATATGAACATGATCAAACTTCAACTATTAAGGTTGATCTAGAGAAATTCTAATCTAATTTAATTCAATACTTGATTAGATTTAATCAATTTCTCTACTTGGTCTATATATGTTTCTAACCTTAGGTCTAATCTATTAGAAGGACCTGATTCAAGCTAACCCTTTGCCCATCGATTTATGTGGTGTCTTAATGATCTTCAAATCTCAAATCTAGACCATTCAAACTTAATTCAAAATTAAGTGTGTGAAATGTATATTTCGATTTGTAGAACTATTCTATCAGGATTTTAAGTGAAGCATACCATATGTTTTAATTTATAAAATAATTTTTATAATATATTTAATAATTAAACATACATAGATATGATTTAAACTTCACACATACATCACATGCATCATGACAACCTTTAGATCCATGCTAATTACATCTAATGTAATATACTATTCAGATTTAAAATAATTTTATATCTAAATTTATTTATTATAATAATTATAAATTATTTAGATTTAATCTAAATATATTTATGATCAAAATAATTCATAAAAATCTATTCACTTTTTTTTTCATAAAATCGGATCACAATGACGCCCCTACACATCATAAGAGAACTCATCGAACAGGTAAAAGAGAGATTAATCTTTTTGATCTCTTATAATCGGATGATCTAGTGATCTCATCAATCCAAGTACTAAGCTACTAAGATATAAAATCTAATTTATATATAACACATCAATATATAATTTGGATAAAATAATTTATGTTATGAACATATCCTTGAACTTATCAATCATATTCTTCATCTAATCTAATTAGATTTGATGTATCATATATATTATATCAGATCTAAAATATATCTTATACTGATTATAAAATATAAATTTTAGATTAGATATCATATAAAATTAATTAGATACAAAAATGAATGCATAAGGATTGAATTTTGGTTCAATCTATTTTGATGTAGTGCTGAATTTCATTAGTGTTCAAATCTAAATATCTATTAAAATAGATCTAATTCAGATCTAAAATAAGTTTTACTTTTTAATAAAAATAATAATATTAAAATTTTATTAAAATAAATTTAAAATAATTTTAATTTATATTATTATTTTATTAAAAATTTAACAATAGCAAAAATTTTGTTATAACAAACTTATAATAACTTCAATCAACCATTGATTAAGATCATCTAATCTAATCAAAATCAGATTAAAATTTATTTAAATAGATTTAAATTAGATTTAATATCTAATATAAATTTTAA
>KE505022.1:0-15031 GCA_000441515.1 Elaeis oleifera | reverse complement strand
AAGTCTAACTTAAATTTTAAGTTTAATTAAGTTTAATTAATTTAGATCTAATCTAAAATTTATTAGTACTTAAACCAATCTATCGTAGACTCCATGAATCATAGATCAGAAGCTATTTATCCTCGGGACTGAATCTAAACCCCATGTATAGTGCTAGCTAGACATAATCAACTCTTTAATCCCATTTGATCTATAATTCAATTTTCAATCGAGTTAGCTTCAATCAAGTCAAGTACTTTTAAATTGAATATATAAACATAGGCCAGTACTTTTCTACGGTGTCTGACTTGTGTGCGTGACTCTATAGGTTTAAATACTAAATCAGTAGTATAAGAACCGATTTTTGTACTAATCGAGATACTATATAGCAATGGTTTCCGATGTTCAGATAGATCAAATTATCACAGAATAATATTTCAGAATCCATGCATATGGTTACCATATAATTCATCTCTTTGACTCTGAATACTCTAGGATGTCTCAAGTTAACTGTTAACCGAGATCGCTTCATCCATATTGTATTCAATCTTTAAATCTATCTTATGGATTATTCTGATCAAAATTTTACTAAATTAAATACAGTGATATATTAGCTTCAATAATCTGGAGAGATTAATTTCATCTTGATCAACATACAGACTTCATAAGTACTTGACTGTACCCAGTAGCTTTCCGTCACTATATTAGAAATTTAGATAGTCTGACATCAAAGCATAGTGAGTTGCTTGTAAGTCACTATGGTAATCTCAAGTCTGAGGGACGATGTACCTAGTAGCCTTTTACGAGCAGCTCTTGACAGTAAAATACTCAGCAGGTGAGTCACTTGTTCAGTGACGATGTACTCCTACATCTCACTTGTATGCCATATCAGTATCACCACACTCTTTGATTAAGAGGATAACCAATCCATATGGCACACAATGATCTCCACTCGATAAACGTCATCGTCTTGTAATGATGTATCATTTGGTCATAAACATATTTAAGAACTATATGATAAATCATCTCTTTATCATATACTAACATAGTTCTAAGGACTTTATCACAACATAAGAGTTCAAGAAAGATATAATTTTGTAATGAAAAATATCAGAATAATTTTTATTCATTAGTTAATAACTCATATATAAAGAAGAACTCAATCATCATACGATTGATTTTAGGATACAATTTCCAACACGATCTTAAGAGATTTTTCCTACACAGTGCCTGAAGGAGGGGTCTTTGACCTTTCTACAGGGCACCTCCTTCTTCTTGCTAAGATGGCTTCAATGATAGTCTCTGATGGGGCATCCGTGGAGTATATGCTTCCGTGAGGCATGGCCATCTAACTGTCGATACATCTTTTAAGGAGATTGCGACCTTCATCGATGGGAGGACCCTCGCATGGGGATCCTGAGTGATCTTTTGGTGCAACTCAGAACAATTGACGTGGCTTATCAGCCAAATTGTCCGTATTACTCCTTCTGTAATTTGATTTTTTTTAGCCATCATTTATGTAACAAAGCTTGGCTTGCAAGGAATAAAATCTCTCCGTTTATTTCTTTCATTCCATTGCACGCCTTCTTTTCGACTTCTACACCGTCGCTGACATTTTCTTCGTCCAGCGCTTAGGAGGTTTCCAGCCTGTTATTCGTGGCGGCTTACTTTTACATAGGCCTAGGATGAAATTGTTTCATTCCGACGATGCATTTTTCGATTCATCCACTGATAAGCTAGGGCATTAATGTGGGCTTCGAGACTCAGATGCCTCTTGCAATTGGGAGGATTTCACTTTGGTAGGAACATGCATGCGTGTAGTCCCGCGTGCATCTCTGCTCACCTTGTAGCCCTACTTCCTTTTGCCCTGCATGTTGTTTCAATTGTCACGATCCTCTCAATTACCCAAGAGATTAGCTGGTATGTCGTGCAATTAGGCTGGCAGCATTTTGAACCAATTTAAGATTCGGCTCACTCGAGGTCTCTCTCGAGAGTGGAGGCTGGGTCTTGGGGCTGAGGCTATCTTTTTATTGATAGGTAGCTCCCTGGAACCCATCGATTTGTCTTCCTAGTTTCCGAACCTTCCTCTCGAGCCTGCTCTCATGTTGGGAGTAGTGTTGGTGTGCAGAGGTTATTGGGGTGGAGTCCTCCTTGGGGGACTCTAGCAATCGACCTTGCTGATGGGAGTTGCTAGTGTGGAGTCCGGACTTTGTCTGTGAGCCTCTATGCTTACTTGACTTGCTCTGCTTAGGTTCGACAACTCTCTCAGAATGGAGTCACTAGTAGAGCTTGTGTTCTCTTTACATCGTGGGACAGCAGCTGCTGTATAGCGATCGCAAACATTCAAACTCATTCCATCAGAGCAGTGATGAGGTCTGGATGGACGATAGTAGGCTATCGGAGAGCTTGCCCCCAACCTTCCATTCGTTTGGAGTTGCTACACAGCAAGGACCATTGACACGATGTGGTGAGGTGGTTTCGTCACCAGACCCTCGCTGCTTCCTCACAGAAAATGAAGATACTTTTTCTTTAGCGCTAGTCTATTGCTGCTCCTCTCTGACTTGGGGGGTGATGTGATGCGAGCATCGAGATGAGGTGGCCGTCAGACTGGAGTGGGGACTATCGAATCTGATCCCCGAGTACCTACAAGGAAAAGTTTGCATATCGAAAGAATCGATGATGGGTTCTCCGATAGGAGATCCTCCGATAGTCAAGTCAATATCAGAGTCGGAGAGGGAGAATAGTGGGAGGTTGGCAACCAGGGCCCCAGTGTGTCCCAGAGAGAGAGAGGAATCCCTTATTGTGTTGATTTGGGCCCCTCTTTTATGAGGTGAGATTTGTCGAGTGTCAGGTCACCTTTCGACAGAGAAGTGACCGTCAGAAGGCTAGAGTAGTAGGTGTCGATCAGTCCTGACAAATCAGTCATCCATGAGTGGGAAAGACTATCAACACTGTCATTCATCAGACTGCGATGTTCCGCACATCAGAGACCCTTTGGAGATTCGATAAGACCACTGAGGGCTGGGATGGTGGTCGAGTAAAGTCGACGGTCATCTGACGATGTGGATCTTACCGAGCTGCCGACCTTGCTTGGGTGATCGAACTGGGACCAAAGCTTATGGTACTATCGAAGGAGGCTTGCACTGCTGCACGGACTATGTGGTCTAGGTGGCTAGATCGTGATACCACGAGCTTATCATGTCTTTGTATATTGGACACATCATCAGGCCGATAAAATATGGCCCAATAGTGGGGTTTTAATTTTGTGGAATTAATTATCTATCTTCCAAGAGTAGCATTAAAAAAAAAATCAAGCACTTGCTTGGATCTTATCACCCCTTGCCCTTTAGGCAAGGATGCCGGGTTTCAATTCCATGGAATAATCAGCTTCCCAAGGGTAGGATAAATGTAGGATATAAATATAGAAATTAGCCCCTCTTAAGCTCAACAAGGAAATTACAAATTTATTTAAAAAAGAGAAGAAGGAAAATATTGAAAAACTAATTGGAACATATGCATAGAGACCATGATAAAGAAGAAACACATAGGATATTAAAAGCTATAAATATTTAGTGTACATATGCTTTGACATTATTTGATGTTAGAATTCTACATGCTCTGATAAATAAATAATGATGAAAATGTACAAACTTTGCCACATTGGAGTTAGTATCCTGGTATCAGGTTGTTACTTGTAGGACAAATTAACAAGAATGTTACATTGAAAAGCGGTACTCTTCTTTTGACCAAAGTGCCTGGTTAGAACTTCTCGCATGCAGCTCTTAATACAATCTAATCATAAAAGAGAGTCCCTAGGATGGAGTTGATCATCCACAATAAAAACGATTAGTAGTAGGAATTTTCGATATGCCCAACCTCTCCTTTTGGTGCTTCGTATGTCTTGTCAAAATAGATATGACCTTCAAACAGTTCTTTAAGCTGGTTGAACTTGATCAATTCAGCTAACATTTACGTCAACAATAAGCTCATCCACTCAGTGCATCGACTATCTTGTTCTCAACTTCTATCTTTGGGATCAAGTTGAAGGTGTACTCTTGCAAGAAGTTGCTCCACTTGGCATGCCTATAGTTTAACTTCTTTGGTAGTTCAAGTAGCACAAGATTTCATGGCAGGAGTAAAATGCAAACTCTTAGTAGATGAAGTAGTGCTTCTGATACTTCATTGTCTTGATCACATCATAGAACTTATTGTCATAGGTGTAGCAGCATCACTCTGCATTATTGAGTTTCTCACGGAAGTAGGTCACCTGATATCCTTCTTTGCTAAGAGTTTCTCAAATCCTAGCATACAAGGCATTACACGAGACTTCGAACACCTTCTTAAGAGTTAAGGTAGGTATAGAACTAGAGCCTTTAGTCATCTACTACTTGATATCTTCAAAGGCTTGATCAATGGCCTTGTCTAATTGAATTGTCCTTATGCACTCGATATTAGAACCATCACGATACCAATGTTGCAGATGAACTAGCATTAGAGCATAACTAACTCACAGAAGTTCTTGACTTCATAGATTTTGTGGGGGTTGGCCATTCAATAATTTCCTTAATTTTGTCGTGCCCTAACCTTGTTGCTGTTGGTAGAGGTGATGAATCCAAGAAAGACTAGGGTTGCATCCATGTGTACACCTTCAAGTTCATATATATTTTCTTCCACCATAGGGCTTTTATAACTTGCAGAGGTATTCCAAGTAAGATTAGGGTTGTCAAAATAGATAATGACAAACTTATTGGTGAATAGCTTCAAGTTTGGTATGTGATAAATATAAAAATACTGGGAATTCATCAAACTAAAAGGCATCATGAGCAGCAACTCTTTTGTCTTGAAGACCATCTTTTATATTTTTTCGAATTTGATCTTGATTCAGAAATAGCTACTCGGATCAATTTTGAAGAAGGTTCGGAGCTAGCTAGTCTACTGGCAGGATTATGTCTTGGTGCAAATAGTCGGTACTTTAGGTGGTTGTAGAGGGCATAGAAAAGATAGTTAAGAAGATGGTGGGAGGTCGTGTGATGATTGTTTTAAAGAGATGAGGCATGGTGGGAAAACTTTAGGAGGGTGTTTAGCTAGAGGGAGTTGGGATCTATCAGAATGGGAATAAATCCTATTCCAATTATTTAATTTGGAGGAATCCTATTTCAATTTTTGATTCCAGAGCGGAATGGGATGGTTCAATATATCTAAAACTCAATCTCTATAATCCTCTAAGGATTCAAATTTTTATTCTAATTTTGATCTCGATTTTGATTTCGATTTCGATCACGAACCAAATGCTTCAAAGAATTTGGCTATTTTAATTTTGATTCTAATCCATTCTGATTTATATCCCAATTTCGATTCTAGTTACAAACCAAACATCTTCTAGATATCTCTGAGAGTTGTTTTTTGTCCATCGATATCTTGGTATCATTCGATGGTAGTGTGGTAGAAAAAAAAAGTGAATCAAAGCTTACATGCCATCATGAACTCATTTAATAGCTCCCTAATTCTAGTATGAAATTCGTGGGAACCATGCATTGATAAATCTATCGACGAGAAACATACACGCGGACACACACACACATAAATTTCTATGGGAGGTAAATCCACATATAACTAGTCATAAAGTTTATATAATTTTTGTACAGAAGGAATTTCCACGTAGAAATGTCTATGCAGATGTATTACTTGCACGTTTCCAAAACTCATGCAGATGTATTCAGGATATTTCTATGCAGAAAATAATTCATATAAAAATATTTTGCGGATGTGAGTAGAATAATTTTGGGGTTAACATGATAAGTAGGGCTGAAATTAAGCTCGAGTCGGTCCGACTTCAAGTCGGACTTCAGACTAGTCTAGAATAGTTCAGGTCAAATTCGGACCTAATTATAGGACTCGTTATTTTTTAGACCAGACTCGGATATATATTTGGCTCAATTTGGGCCGACCTGAACTCGAGCCCGAAGCTCAAGCCCAATCATTTAAATGGATTGTTGGGCTCTTTCTTCTCTCGAAAAGTCTCGATGGAATTTGTATGGATTAAGGTTCTTGATTCTCCTTCTCTCATTGAGCATGGTGATGAGGTTACCAATGACAAGGATGAGGACATTGAAGTAGCCAGTCACCGACCGCGACATATCTGCTGTGGCCAAGTCTGTGTGTGAGGAGATCGTCGCCTCTTCGGCCTTCCCCATCTATATTCCTCCACTCCACCCACTTCACCTCCAACCTTTGGGACACTGTCCTCTCCAACATTCCTTCCAACCTTACCTTCCCTAACTCTAGTGTCACAACCACCATCATCTCTATCCTCTCCATCATGCCCCCACCTCCTCGCCCCCCTTGTCCATGATGTCCGCAACGAGATTGCTATGTGCTTCGACTCCCTTGGTCTCACCTCCACTGCTGCCCTTAGATGCATTCTCCCTCGTGACGACATATATCCTCCTCTGTGACACTTCTCTACACTCCTTGATCACATCTCTAGTTTGTGGCACCGCATCACCACCACCACGTTCGACTGCTCCGATGTCGTTGCCCGTGTCGCCTTCGACTTCCTTCGCCGGTCTGCCCAAACAACCTTAAACCTCGGTGTGAGATACATAGCCGTTGAGATTTATAGACTCGGGCTGGCCCAACAGAGTTCTAGCTAGATTTGGGTTGGGGCTGGGACTAGAGTCAGGCCTAGATTTGTTAAAAAAATTGGCCAAAACCTAACCCGATGCCTGACAAAATTTATGGTCGGGCTTGGGTAAAGGAATGGCCCGGCCCAATTCCAGCATTAAATTTAGAAGGCAAATCTCCCGTGTAGACCACTTAAAAGTTTCAAGGCTGAAAGGATGAGTTCGTATAAAGGTATTTATGCGGATAAATGCACAGGCTTCACACAGCAGCTTCATTACTCTGCCTGAGCGAAAACCGCGATACCTCTCGAGAGGGCTTGCGACCTCTTTCTCTCTCTGAAGTCGGAACCCTCGCTGGTGTTGCAATCGATCCTGACTCTAATCCTTCGGTATCCCTCTTTTCCTCAAAACCCTAATCCTTCTCATCCTGATTTCCAATGGTAATAAGAAGGTGCAAACTGCAAACCGAAATTTAGGGTTTTCAAAAGGTGTGTGATTTCTTTATTTTCTCCCGTCTATTTGCGATTTTTTTAGTGTTATATTGCATTTATTTTTATTACCCTTTGGTTAGCAATCTTTGAGCGGTATTCCAGCACTTGTGATGGACATCGATTCGGGCGCGAGCTCAAGCAAAGCGGTGCAAATGGATTTGGAGGAACCTAGCGAGAGCGGGGTATGCTTTTATTCAATTTTCTTGATTTTTTTTTGTTCCGAGTATAAAAGTAGTTCCTTGTAGTCCTTCTGGTTGTTCATCATCTTATATTTGTTAGTCGAATTCAAAGGGTAAGAAAAGGAAGAGCTTTCCGAGTCGATAGAGAAATTGAACATATCCGAATCATCATCAAATGGAAACTTCAGAAGAAAGCCAGTTATCATCATTGTTGTTGGGATGGCAGGCATGTAATGCTTCTTGGAGAAAAAACACGTTAGCTTGTGAGTTCTTTCCAACTTAATGCTCCAATTTGGGTTGTTTCTTGCAGGGAGTGGTAAGACTACATTTCTTCACCGGTTGGTTTGTCACACACAATCCTCAAGTATCCGTGGATATGTTCTGAACCTCGACCCAGCGGTTATGACGCTTCCCTTTGGTGCCAACATCGATATAAGAGACACTGTTCGCTACAAGGAAGTAATGAAGGAGTATAATCTCGGCCCTAATGGTGGAATTCTTACATCGTTAAATCTTTTCTCTACAAAGTTTGATGAGGTGGAGTTAGCATCTGATAACATTTAAACTCTTTTATTTCTTCAATGTTCATATTTGTTTTGAGTTGTTGCTGGTGCTGTCTTGTTTAGGTTATATCTGTTGTTGAGAAGCGGGCAGATCAGCTTGATTATGTTCTGGTGGATACACCTGGTCAGATTGAGATATTCACTTGGTCAGCTTCAGGAGCAATAATTACTGAAGCTTTTGCTTCCACATTTCCTACAATCATTGCTTATGTTGTTGACACACCTCGATCGGCTAACCCAGTGACGTTTATGAGCAACATGCTTTACGCATGCAGCATACTTTACAAGACAAGGTTGCCTTTGGTGTTGGTTTTTAACAAGGTTGACGTGGCCAAGCATGAGTTTGCATTGGAGGTATTAGAAGAATATTAACTTATTTATTCTTCCATGACTTCTTTTTACCCGAGTAATACAATACGTTTGCTGCTTCTGATGTGCTTGCTTTTATTCTTTTTGTCAACAATTATAATTCTATAAGTGTATGAGCTAGTCATTTGTTATTACAAATCACCAATGACTAATTCCCCTGTATACTGTCTTGTTGTGCTGCTAGGTTGTATGTATTAAAATTAACAACACCATTTCTTGAGTCATCTGATTTTCTTATATAACTTTGCATGTTGCAATGAATTTCATAGATGCCAAAAAATTTATAGCACTAGGAAGTTTTGGTGGGATCTTAAGGCTTGTTGGAGTGGTAAATAAAGGGAAATGGTGTTTTAAAATTGCTGCCACAAGCAGTGCCCAAAAATGTGCTTATCTGCTTAAATCACAGATCCCCATATAATAGGCAGTCTCGATGGAAAGTGATGCTTGCATTAGTAAGAAGTTAATTGCACAACTGATGGTTATATTCAACTTATCTCAAATGGTATGAATCGTTATAGAAGATGTTAAGTTGAAATCCAACCTAAGTCTTTGGAATTCTTCCGAGAGTTTGGAAAAGGCATGTGGAAGATGCAGGTAAAGAAATAGTGAGTAGATGTAACTCTTATTCATTAAGGGAATGTTCAAAGGAACCAGAGTACACTCAGGACCTACTGTCTTCTTCCTGTGGTCTATGGTATTAAAAGTGCATGCCATTCTTTGAAGTTGAGTTTGATATGATGGAATAGTTTAAGAAAATGACCACCGCTATGAGAAGTATTTTGGTTTCATCATGGAACAAGGATTTAAGAAGCATGTTCATACTTCATGAGTAGATCATAACTGATTGAATAGTTTGTGTATGATGAATAAGTGTATAATGAATAATTATATAATTCATGATTACTTGAATAATGAGTTATAAAATGATTATTCTTGAATAAGTGGAGAAACTTCCAACAATATGATTTTACATTGATATTCTTGATGGAGTTTCTGTTGGAGAAATATTCGAGATAAGGTATAGTGCTGCATTGTTTGCATAAAAATGCATTATCTTTCCCGGAAGCAGTGTTTATATCATTGAACTTCAACTTTTTGTCACGCAAAAGTACAAACAGTGTTAAGAAAAAACTGTATGTTTTCCTCCAGTATAGACTAAATAGGGTTTCAGCTTCAAGAGAGCAAGGTAAAAACTATATGATCTGAAGTCTTACAGCTCTTTAGCTATCTTGATGTGCTGCAAATGCCATCTTCATAATATTAAGGAATATTCAACCGTTTTGCTGGGCATCTACATCTTCATGTTTGAAGTTTCAGCTGGAGGAGTTATAAGAAGTTTAGCAACTTGAGGCAAGCTTTATCGCGCAAAAACAAATAATGCGGAACAGCTTACACTAAGGATTAGTCACAGATTCGGTGACACAAGGTGATGTCAAGTTTCTGATGGAGACAAGCTGTGCAGATGGTTGTTTAGCTTTTGGATGGTGTAATCTAAAAATTGAGAAAGGTGGAAGAGTTCATCTGGCGATGAAGATGGGCATGTGCCAACAGCAGCCCCTTAAAACAGCATTGTGATCCAATCAAAACTGCTGAACTTGAGTATACATGATGAAGTAACTATTTTGCTGACTTCCTTAGTTTCATTTCTCAAAATATGTTCCTCGGTAATATTAATTGTTGTTACTGGAAAATTTTCAGTGCAGAAACATGTATATCAGCTTGAGGGTCCACTTGTTCTTCTTCCTTTAAAAAAAAAAAAGAAATTGAAACTTGAGAAGCCACGTAGTATGAGGTTGACAGGGTTATCGTGGTTGCAGTATCATTGCTGAGCGTTTAGATTTTTTCAGGTCAGATGGTTTGATTAACCTGTTGGACTTGCTTTCTGTCATATTCTCTTTGTTGAGATGTCATAGTAGATTGCTGGAAAGTAATGGTAATTCGAGTGATATCTAGAGGCTTAAGTTTTGGGTGGAGACCGCTTTACCGTTTTTCTGTGTCAATAAATTTCTTCTATCTGCATATTCCTTCCTCCTTTCTTCCTATTATTTTATTTTCATTCTTGGGAGCTGCAATTTATATTTGTGGCAACAGATCTTGCTGCAACTCGTCTTGTTTCTTGGTTATCATAGCATCATGTAAGTACATCATCATCTTGGGCCTCTGTATGGAACTCCAATATGTTAGTGGTAAAACTGCTCATCTTGGCTACTTCAAAATCCATTATGATGGTAAACTTTTTGCTTTACAGTTGTGTAAATCAGTTCAACATGCAAGTAATATAAGACAAGATTTGCCTTATTGGTGCATACCATCCTATGCTGTACTTGTATCGAACCGATGCTAGGTACAGGGGGTGTACCAAATGCTGGTATGCCAAGTTAACCTGTATTGACATGGTACCAACATTGTTGTTGTATGAGTACCAAACCTGGTATTGCAAATGGAAATTTCATTTGACACTCGACAGCTCATTATTATACTGAAGGTAAAAGGTAATAAAACTATGTTAGAAGTCAGAAAATATGCTAACAAAGCCGCTTGATGGTAGTCACTATGCAGTTTTTCTCTTTTCTTATCTATGCAATTAATGTGCTTTGCATTGCTTTGCTTCATGCAATGAATAAATTGTCTTTGAAACAGTGGATGGAAGATTTTGAGGCATTTCAGACAGCATTAGACACTGATACTTCATACACATCAACTTTAACGAGAAGCCTTTCTCTGGTTCTTGATGAGTTTTATAAGAATCTGCGCTCTGTTGGAGTTTCAGCCGTTTCTGGTGCTGGAATGGATGCCTTCTTGAATGCAATAGAAGAAAGTGCCAGAGAATATATGGAGAATTACAAGTATCAACAAACCAGCTGGTTTTGCTGCATTATTTAGTTGTATCTAAATTCAGAATGTAAACTCATTCTCTATTCTACTTTTGCAGAGCTGATCTTGACAAGAGACGGGCTGAGAAGGAAAGGCTGGAGGCAGAACGCAGGAGGGCAAACATGGAGAAATTACGGAAAGACATGGAAAAACCAAAGGACAAACTGTGGTGCTAAGAACTGGTCTGAAGGACAAGGAATCTGCTAGTAGGATGATGGAAGAGGACAATGAGGAAGAAGAAGAGGAAGAAGATGATAATGTTAGGTTTCAGAGGAGGATGAGGAAGAAGATGAGGGTGACGATGAGGAAGTTGCCCACTTTGCATTCCAAGGGTATGCCAAGCTTACACAATTCTGATTTTTGAAATGTTCCTTCTCTATACAAGGGATCATTTCTTGTAATTTCTTAGACAAGCTGTTCTTTTAAAGGCATATTACTGTTATGCTTGAGGAGTTCTGCTCATATTTAGTTGTGCCTGCTTTGTGCATGCTTTTGTAATGTGCAGGCTTCAGCTGCAATGAAGATGATTTCTTGTGAACTCTCGATTTGTTTGTTAACCTTGCTGATGGGCATTTTTTGTTTGCAGTCTTGACGTTGACCCACCTAGCAGCACCTTATGGAGCATGTGACCTGAGATTGGGATCTTGGTATCAGCTGGCAAAGGATTAATGACTAGAATTTTGATTGTGGATAGTTGTCTTGTACGCTCTGTAGACATCTCAAAAGTGCTATATAGTTTTGGATGTTACATACCTTCTATGGGATTATAATCAGCAGATTTTGTTAATTTAGAATGTGATCAAGTTTGGCTTTTTGTTAATGGCAGAAAGCACTATTTGGTCCATGCCTTTACTTCTGAATCAATGCAAGTATTGTTCTTAACCCTCATTTTCCAAGGAGAGTCCTTATTTTGTTGTAATATCTGCATATACGTTTTTACGTGGATGGCACAATATAATTAAATACATACGTGGTTTCACTCTTATGCACACCAAATCTTTCAGAGGCTTTATTTTGGCCCAAAAAGTGCAGGGTTCCCCATGGCAAACCTTGTCCTTTGGATTTCACCAGTAGAAATTCTTATGGGTTTTGTGCAGAAAGTTCTCCAAACAAACTTTGTATGGAATACTTATCGAAGTAATACATTGTCATTTTCTCATTCATCAAATACATCTCTGTTATTATAAAATAATTTCATCAGCCATCTGCATTGCATATGTTGAAGTTTTGTGAGAAACATTATTGTTCATTGACGATTCTTTCGTCCTCATTGGTTGATCAAGGCGCTCCCTCGTTGAAACTCTTGGTGAGACCACCACTAGACCATCCACCAAAAGTTACTACTATTTGGATTCGGATTAGATAAATGGATACTGTGATTCCTGTTATTGTGAAAGAAGCACAACCTTCTTCAAGAGCCACGATTCTTTATCATGAGCTGTTTATATCTGTAAAATTGTGCTTTTGTTCTCTCTAGTCGGTTACCATCTACTCTAACATTTTTAAAAGAGAATTTTGGGAGTTGGCTGACTGAAACTAGATTCTGTCAAAGTTATAAAGTGAAGCCTTCACGTTGTGGTGGGAAATATGGTGTTCTTTTAAGATGTTTCGGTGAAGACTCGGGACTCTTTTGACGGTGCAATTTCCGTGCTTGATTCTTTATGGTGCAAACCTTCGAACCATGTAACTCCCTTTTCCTTTGTCCCTTACTTGAGAGGATTTTTTTTAGGGAAAATTTTATGTGATCCCATATAGTTGGCATGCAAACTAGGCGTCTCTTAAAAGAGAGTTAGAGATTTTAGGGTGCTGTGAAGCAGGGGTGTGCGAAGGTTTGGTTAACCAAAAATCGAACCGGACTATTATGTATTTAATATTTGGTTCAATTTTTCTCCAAAAATTTTGGTTTCGATTCAAATAGATCATAATTTTGATGAAATTTAGCAAGAAGATATATTTATATAAATATTTGTAGTTGTAGAAGATATTTAACACTTTATGCGAAAAATTATTTTAGAAGTAGAACTGAAATCGGCTCGGACATAGATTAACATATTCATATCCATATTTATTTTATCTGACGAATATAAATACAGATATAGATATTATTCGGATGTAAAAATTTATATTCATATTTATTTTAGATAGATACGAATAATTCAGATACTAAAAATATGGGTATAATTAGAGATATAATTAAAAAATAGACTTTATAACTATAGAATCAAAAATAGTATTAAATAGATAATAAAGTAAGTTAATAATATATTTATATGATTATATATTTTTTAAAAATTAATAAGTATTATATAAAATTATGTAAGGGTATATATAAATTCGGATATTCGAATATAGATTGAATAGTTGTTTACTCATATCCATATTCATTTTTTTTTATGGATATGAATACAATATAGATAAAAATATTAATCGGATCTTCACATTTTTATCGATATCTAAATTATTTTGGATATATAAATAAGTTCAGATGGATAATATTTATATTATTTTATTTTATTTTTTAGAAGCGTAAGTAACTTTATTGTTAATAATATTGGGAAACTTTGTTCATACTACGGGATATTTTTAATAAATTATGATTAGATGGTCTCGTGGTAACTTTGCAAAAGAAATGGAATTTGAACTTGCATCTATCTAAAAGGAAACAGTGATATATATATGATTGCTAAGATCCAGCCGTCCATGTTTTGAGCCAAGCATCAAATGCTCGTCTTCTTCTCAACAGGGTCTCATCGAACTGAACCTTACCATCGTCAGCCGTTGGATCGGGATCCAATCGCGACCGACGTGGCTTTCTCCGGCCGCTCAATCCAGTGAACCCAGCTTGCCCTCTTCTCTTCTCGGTGGCGGGAGAGAGGAGTTCCAAGAACGATCTTACTACGAGTGCGGTACGATGTTCCTGCGGCGGCTCTTGACGGGTGGGATGGGGCGGTGGCGAAGGTGAAGGAGACGACGAGGATTGTGGGGCTGGAGGTGGTGCCGAACGCCCGGGAGGTGCTGATCTCGCTGTACGGCCGGACCCTGAAGGAGATCCAGGCCGTGCCGGAGAACGAGGGCTACCGCAAGGCCGTCGAGAGCTTCACCCGCCACCGCCTCCAGGTCTGCCACGAGGAGGAGGACTGGGAGATGATCGAGAAGCGCATCGGCTGCGGCCAGGTTGAGGAGCTAATCGAGGAGGCCCAGGACGAGCTCAAGCTCATCGCCAAGATGATCGGTGCCCCCATCCCCTCCTTTCTACTTTTATTGGATTAATCTCTCCTTTTATTGTTTGCATTTCTTTTGATCTTTGAGACAGAATTCGTCATCTTGGAATGCATCTCTATCCCCTTAATAATCGGATCAAAGATCGTTCATTTTTGCATTTAGTTTCAAAGATTAATAAAAAACCAACCCATCTGGCAGTAGTATTTGATCCGGAAAGTCGATGTCGTTCTTTCCCTTGGTTGGGTTTTTCTCTGGAATTAAGGTTTTTCTGGTATTTTATAGCATAAAAATCGAAATTTTATGGCAAAAAGAATATTTTTTTTTGTAGCGGCGTCGCTGGACGGATTAAGGATCTGATCATGCGATCATGTATAGCGATGAAAAAAAAATCGTTGATCATTACAATGGAATTCATGTTAAGATATTGTATGAAAATGGAATTCCTTGTATTGTCATTTGAGAATGGAAAGAATATTTTATCTGGGAGAGTTCGAAGAAAAGAAAATTTTTAAAATTGTTTTTTTTCCCTTATATTTGTTAGGTTCCGTCTGGCCTGCATATTTTCTGAAACTTTACAGCATCAATGAGTTTTTTGGCCCCTTTTAGCAGTGGTGAAAGTCAGAAATTACTGTCTTTTGGATGGTAGCTCTGAGGCAATGAGTGAACTTTACTCGATTATAGGCTTTATCCATAATGAAGGCTTTCCGACTTTTTATATTATAACTTTCTGC
>KE505021.1:577426-619771 GCA_000441515.1 Elaeis oleifera | reverse complement strand
AAAAACTTATGTGATTATTATCATTATATAAAAATAATTAAAATAATAATATTATTTTAATATTAAAAATATTTTATATTGAAGTATATATTTATAAATTTGACTATATTCCTATGTAAATTTACCTCCAACCAAATATAATAATTTTTTAATATTATTTTTGAAATAATTTTTTTATCAATTAAATATAATAAAATTATTTTTATAATTATTTTTAATAAATAATTTTAAAATTATCAGACGTATCCCAACCAAGCCGACCCTTAGAATACTCTTCGATGATGGGTCAGCAGGAATAAGAAAGTGGGACCTTCATAATTTACAAGCGTTGGCCGTGGCCACGCGTTTCTACCGGTGTTTGGTGTCTCAGCACGAATACTTGGAGCGAGGCATCTTTAGGAGCATCCACACATACCGTACCTTCTACCTGGTCTTAAGCTCTAGACTCTAGGATGTGTCAGGTTGTTGGATTTTTTACGGATTTTGGTGGAATTCTGATCGTTATAGTCGTGGTGTATGGTTGAATGTCACTGTCATCAAACGTTTGTGGGTGAACACTGTGGAAGCGAAACATTCATCAACGCTCCGAAAAGAATGCTAGCAAGCTGGTCCTCCATGGTCCAGCGGGGATGCGCTGGTCCCCCGTTTACGTAGCTAATGAATACTTTGGACATCAATGCAAATAATATATCTATAAATAGGGACCATAGAAATGTCCCTAGGATAACTTTCCTACCAAATAAACAGGCTAATTAGACAATGCTATGGATATGTCACATAACCTGCTAGCGAAGTTCCATCAGACATGCCAGAAAGGCTAGTTGGTGCTGTTTCTTCCTCTCCGGATATATTGTAGAACCTGTTAGTAAAGTCTTACTTGGATGTGCCAGAAGCAAGGTATTTATGGGAATGCTATTGACATTAAATCAGCTAGAAAGATGATAAAAATTAAAGGAAGAATAAGAGTAGCATAGATCCAAATGTCTTGATCTTTAAGGATTTTCACCACCATCCTATTATTATTCGAGAATAGATTGGATAGGAGTCCATTGTTGGGCTACAGTAAGGATAAGAATGTAATCGAGCCGAGTTGAATCAAATAGCTAGAAGCTCGAATTTGACTCGAAATTTATATATATACACACACATTATATATATATTATAATAAAAATATTATAATTAAAATATATACAATTTTAATGATCTCGTGAGACTTCAAGTCGAGTGTCTTATCATTCGAGCTTGACTTAAAAATTATTCAAGCTATTCGAGCTCCATATTAGTTAAATTGAGTCGACTTTGGACTCAAGTTAAGCTCAAATAGCCTGTGAGCAACTCGACTTGTTTACATCTCTCGGTAAGACTATAGTATCAGACTACACTAGTAATCTAAGTCACACCTACTTGAACAATTAGCTCCTGATAAAACTAAGATAAGATAAAAATATATTGAATTAATTGTCGAAGCATCTTTAATTGAAGTATAATTCCGATACTTATACCAAATTAAAATAACTACTCACTATGATATTTACCACCCACATCCTTCGCTCATGACGGTTCTAGTAACCAATTCTAGTTGCTGCTACTGCACGACCAACAAGATCCACATTAACTATCATACCAGCTCATATTTTATTGGTCTCAGCCTATCATAGACTTCACTTGGCTTATAGCTTCATATTGGTTGTCTCTCTTGAAGTGTTCGGTTGCATGTTCATTTTGAAACACCTCTGAGATCGGCCTATCTGCCTTGTATTATAGTTGATCATCACTATCCTAGTATTTCACTCCCCTAATCAACATCGTGGCCAAACTTTTTTCCCTCAGCCTGTACCTCCACACTTGATAGAATTTATAATCACCATACACTATTAAGCTTGGCAAGAATCAAATAACTTTCATTTATTTTGACTTCATTCAAATTAGTCATGACTGTTTTTTTTTGTCTGTCAAGATGTGGTATAACATAATCTATGTTGGTTTGTTCTGTTTGATCCAACTTGAATTCATATGGGTTCGGGCAGCTTCTTATCAGGTTGTTGAGCCTTGGCTGTAAATTTGCCACCACTTGCCAGTAATTTTTTCCAGCAACTTCTTAATGCGTTGTCGAGCCTAGGCTATAAAATTGCCACCACTTGCCAATAATTTCATCTTGTTTGGTTGTCACCACCTGCCATAATTTATGCCTTGCTCGACCCAACTCTAATAATTATTAACTTGTTGGCACTCATCACTTGCTAGGAGAGGTCTCATATTCAAGCCTAAATAAAGGCCAGTAATCATGACAGTTCTCAAAAAAGGTTTCCGAGCTTGACCTCCTGACCTCCACTCTGCCCATATAATATAGGCATGCTGTGTGAGACTTTAAGCAGTAATGAACGTAGGTTACCACAAAACTAATATTTAGGCAGAATTTTATTTGAACACTGTTGATAGCAGAAACATGCGTGCAATTTTTTATTGACACAAATAAATGTACGAAAATGAAGTCCTTTTAATCTTAAGGAAGCAAATGAGGGCCTCATTGTACTTGGGCTGAAACTTGGCCCAAACTACCCAAACTCAGTTTATGAAACTATTGGCTGGGCTTGGGCCAAGGCATGTTGGTTTCCAGGAGGGCTAAGCTGATCTTAGGTCTACCTATAGTTCTCTTCAAGCTGCGTTTTTGAAAGTATAATACTTGGGTTTTGACCTAGCCTAATTGATGTTCAGCTTTCATCCCAAAACCGCACAATTAAGTCCAATTCTATGTGAGCATGCCAGTGAAGCTGCTGGCTAGTTCGAGTCACCAAAAGGTCGTCTTTTCAAACATTCATGGCAAATGTAGAGACTTGCGGCCCATGTCAAGGGATTCATACATATCTGTGAAACATCTATTTGTCAAAAACAAGCTGAATCAATTGTAAAAGAATAGATCAGACATGCTTAATAAGTTCATCGGACAAAGAGAGAGAGAGAGAATTAATTGACCTCCTCCAAAAATGAAGCATGTGTGGATGCAATGCTTATTCTTAATGAAGAAAATTATGTTCTTTTCCTTTTATTGATCAAGCTCCATTTTCTGTTCTCTAATTGAGAAATTCTTTATGCACCGCATGCGGTGTGCGAATGCGTGCACCACACATGGTGATTGACTCATGGATAGAGCTGAATAAATTTTTTTTTTCTACACCGCTGTTCGATCTGAGTCAATCATCACAGGCGGTGTATAAAAAATTTCTCAATCTAATTACATGCAGTTCTTCTTAAGCATCCCTGCCGGCATCACCAAGGCCCAGAGTCTCATCATACGGCCCAACACCACCCACACCCAAACCCCTCCTCGACCACCAAAGCCCAAAGCAAAGCCCAAACCAAAACGACCCACAATACCCTTCACCTGCCCCACAGGCAACCGGACCACAACCCGCATCTGCCCTTCACCACCACGCCTACCTCTCCCCGCCTCCTCCCTCACCCCCTCTCCCTCCTGCCCGGACTATTTCCGGTGGATCCATGAAGACCTCCGGCCATGGAAGTCGACCGGCATCACCCGAGAAATGGTCGAAAGAGCCCGAGAAACCGCCCACTTCCGGCTCGTCGTCCTCGACGGCCGGGTCTACATGGAGCGCTACCGCCGCTCCTTCCAAACCAGGGACGTCTTCACTCTCTGGGGCATCCTCCAGCTCCTCCGCCGCTACCCAGGCCGCATCCCGACCTCGAACTCATGTTCAACACCGAGGACTGGCCCGTCGTCCCGGCCGGCCGGAATACGTCGGCGCCGCCACCTTTGTTCCACTACTGCGCCAATCATTCCACACTCGATATCGTCTTCCCGACTGGACCTTCTGGGCTGGTAATCATTCTGCTGACGCTTTAGCTTCTTGGTTCCATGCTGCATTGCCTTAGATTGAAATGGTTTGGTTGCTGAGGGTTTTGTCGGTGAAATTTTGAAGGCCGGAGATCAATATGAAGCCATGGGAGCCTCTGAAGAGGGAGCTGAAAGAGGGAATGAGAGGGTGAGGTGGATGGACCGAGAGCCTTACGCCTACTGGAAGGGAAACCCCTTGGTCTCTGCCGCTCGGAAGGATCTTCTTAAATGCAATGTATCTAAAGCTCATGACTGGAATGCTCGGATCTATAACCTGGTATGTATCTTTGAATGCTTTCTGCTCAAAATGTAACTGTATGACAATTTGGAATTGGATTGCTGACTGATAGTAATGAGTTTGCAGAGTTGGCGCAAAGAGACTCAGATAGGTTTCAAGGAGTCGGACTTGGCCAGTCAATGCATTCATAGGTAATTCATCACTTTTTTCCGATTTCCACTTGTCTATTGCGAAAGCATCGGAGAGTTGAATGCAAACTAATGGATGTCAGGTACAAGATTTATATTGAGGGGGTTGCTTGGTCAGTGAGTGAGAAATATATTCTAGCATGCAACTCGCTCACACTGCTGGTGAAGCCTAGGTACTATGACTTCTTTTCAAGGAGTTTGATGCCACTGCAGCACTACTGGCCGGTGCGGAGCAATGACAAGTGCAGGTCCATCAAATATGCTGTTGATTGGGGCAACTCTCATAAGCAAAAGGTACCCTTTGACCATTTGCATTTAGGATTCCAAGCATACCCACACTGAGAAAATCGGTACGCAAAATCCTGTTGGCTCCTAGCCTTGTATAATGCTTTCTTCAAGTTAGGGAGACATGCTATGAGGCTTGAGCCTATTAACAGAAGAAAGCTCTGTATGCTGGTATGCCATGTGGTATGAGCAACTGGTGCTCTATACCACAACCCTTCTGTGAATTGCTCCTACTCTTGAATTGCATGAATCCCCCTGTTCCACATGGCATGCCAGTGGTGCAGGGCTCTATGGAATCGTGCTACAGGTTCTGCTATAAGGTGGAAATAATGTTTACAGTTGACATGAATGTGATGCAGCTGGATGATATGTTTCAATTGCAAAACTTTATGCCAATGGACCAGTTTACTGGTTTTGTTGGAAGTGGATCATTTGTCTGGCATGTGATTCTCAGAATCTAGTTGTATTGCATTCACTATCTATGGAAAAGGAAAGAAATTGAGGGCATTTACCATGGGAAAGATAAATTTTATTGTTCATTTAGACATAATTTGGTTTGCAAGTTCTTGGAGACCACATAATTTATTGCTTAGCGTGACCACAGATCAGATTGAAATAATCCTAGTGAAAAATGCTTTCACACAAGTTGAGGTAGAGACTGTTCATAGGAATGTAAACATCTGATTCACAGCCTTATTGCATGATGCTTACAAGTTGTCAGTCAAAGAAACTAGAAACTAGACCTCATCCATGATTGATCTAAAAGAAGATTTGCTGAACTAAACAAGAAAAAATCTACTTGTATATTACTGGAAATGTTGCATATTTGTTTTTGGAGCTTCTCAAAAACTCGGATTTTCAAAAAAAAAAAAAAAAGTGAAGAATAGTTGTCCTTATTTAGGTCTTTCTAGCAAAACAAGCAAATAGGAGACCTTTCAAGAGGAAAGTAAGTTTCTTATGCTTTTCTCCTTGCAACCAAACAAACCTTAAGTAGAAATTTTCTTCTAATTTGCAGTGGAGATGATATGCATCTTGCAGAACCTCGAAAGACCTCCGATGTGTCTACATGATGTTGCATTATGTGTTCTCCCAATGTAAATTACTCATGCATGATGCACTTTGATGCATAATAAAAGAGATTGTTGATCTACAACAGCATTTGGATTTAAGTCACCAGGCTTCCATGTTTGTGTCCACACGTATCATGAATTCCATGGATTGATGGTAACATTGTTCCTAAAGTTAACCATTATTGAGCATATAGCCACATTCCATAATATAGAGCACCATTTAGTTGTAAGTGGAAAAGATCGCATACCATTTAATATATCTCCTTTAGGCAAAACCATAATTTATAGAAGGTAAACTATTTATTTATTTATTTATTTGAAAGAATAACATTTGAAGTGCCTTCTATCATCTCCTTAAGAAATGAAAAGAATTATTTGTGTCCTAACCTTAGGAAACACCCCCGAGCTTCAAACCCATAACTTTGCATTTAGAGGAGGGTGCAATTTTTTGGCTGTTGTGAAATTTGAATTAAGTTATACAAGGCTTGCTTAGCTAATGCACTTGTTCATTCTAACTCATATGATAAACATGTATCTTGAGCAAAAGTTTGAGAAAATGGCACCATCATGGATTATGAGGTCTAGCACTCATAATAGATCTAGAGTGATGGAATAATGTTTGTTCAATTCTTATCATGTACATTTGCATTAGTAATTATATGTTTAGACCTCCATGTTTAACTTTGTTTGATCAATCACTAGTTTGGATGTCAAAGGATCTTATTGGTTGATAAAATGTCAACATTAGGCATAGAATACATCAGAGGAGGTTTGGAATTAAAACATGAGTGGAGAAGTGAGAGGCATTGGGTGTTCCACTAGAATGATTTATTCTGATTTTTGAGAGATAATATAAGCTGTTTGAATGTGTTTTATCTTATCCCATAAATATTGGGATGAGGATATCGAAGGTTCCCTTGTTCTTTCTAAGTACTCTTTTTTGCTTATTTTAGAGCAAAATTTCCATCACAAGCAAGTAATCCTCAAGTGCAGGTGGGTCACTCTCTCCCTATCTTCCCCCAAAAAATGAAAAAAGAAAGAGAGAGGAAAAAACCCTCCTAGATGCTAACGGCCTTGGAACTTCCCAATTCTAGTGGGAAAGTACAAATAAAGAAGGCAAAAGGGGGAGGATGTTGATGAATCGAGTCAATAAATTTGTAGTTTGAAAGTTTCCAAAATACTTAAAATCATCTTTACATGTGGATCTTGATATCTAGAAATGATAATTGTTGCGGATGAAATTCATCCCGGGTCGGAGATGCTGGAGCATGACGAAGCCCGACGAGTCGACGGTGGTCGGATCTACAAGAAAAGTCTCCATCGGAGGTGACTTTGGTGGGGACCCTCCGACGCTTAAGTCAGATTTCTCGCAACAGAAGGGGTAGAACGAGTATTTGAGAAGGAGAGGAGGGGTACCTTTGGGATCCCTCGATTATCTTTTTGTAGGTGAGGTTGGAGCTTTAAGGAAAAAAGAGAGGCTGTAAAAGACCGTTTTGCCCCTTACCATGTTCTTGAGCACGACGTCTAATCTTTTTGATTTGTTTGACTTGATGAATGGTGTCATATCACAACAAGCGGGGCCATCTTTATTAATTGCATGGATTGGCAACCAGGGAAAACAACGTGGTTTTGCTCTATTCATAGCTGCCTCCATTTTCAAATGGAATGATGTGGTTGGATCACTGAGAGGTCTTTTACAGTCATTATGACAAGCAGCCATCTTTAATGGTCTGACACGACAGCCAGTTGGAGACTTTGGACTGGGGTCACTAGGTGGTTTGGTTGGTGGTAATCGAATCGAGGATCAAGAGTAGGCCTCGGGGGCCGGCAGCAAGCTTGGTGCGAATGCTGAGGTTGGGGCCGACGATCGAAGTCCAAGTGGCCGAGGCTCGATCCCATACGAGGGATATAGCCCGATGAGATTGGACGAGGATCGATCTTCCCAGAGTGATGGATTGTGATAGTGAATGATTTCGAGGTCGATTAGGAGTAAGGATTGACCAAGGATCCTTGAAGAAGAAGCTTGGGCTGTGGCATCCCTTAAATCAGTGCCCGAAGTCTGAGAGCTATCTCTGAGCTGAAGGCTGACTTGGTCGAGGCATGGATTTGCCGTCCGAACTAGGGATCAATGGCCAAAGCTGGGAGTGGAGGCCAATGCAGGGGCCAAGGCTGCCATAGGGCTCGTAGGCCGAGGTGGGGATCAGTGGCTGAGGTGGGGTCGGACACGTGCGGAAGCCACGGGTATCTATGGGCCGAAGCTGAGCGCACAGGCATATCCTCTTCCTGCCACCTTTTTGTTCTGGTTCTCCCTTTTTTGTTGTCTTGTTGTGTTGCTCATAATGGGACAAGAGGGGACGAAAGGCATTAATGCCTCTCGTCAAATCCAAGTGACCCAGGGTATCCCACATCTTCGGCTAGTACAGAAATACCCCCAACACTAGCCCCCCCCCACTTCTGAGTCTGAGTCACAATTGGGTTGAGCGAAGGGAGTATCGCAGATTTACCGAAGACGTGCCAAGATCATCTTTCATGGGGTTTGTTGCAGCTGAAAGTGAGGAGCCTCCTGCGCGGTGGGTTGGTTTTAGAGGTGCCCTTCTCGAAGCTACTCTCGTCCAGGGATGAGTTGCCATCGAGGAATTCCGTCGAGTCGGACGTCGTGGTCGCGGCCTCCGATCGGCTCGCTTGTGGACAAAGAGCATCATTGGGCTGTCGTAGACTTGCACACGAAAAATGAAAGCTTGCATTTTGGCTTATAAGGGCCTTGGCTCTCTTTGCTAAAGAGCGAGAGGCCTTGGGCCTCCGATCTGGACAGATATGTACATAGGAGCGCAGGGGGCTTCGGTGCCTATGAAGGCGGGTGCAGCACACAGGGGAGTCTTTGGAGCCGCTCCTTGGGGCCCATTGGAGGCGCGTGTGGGCACGGAAGTCTTGGAGCCGGCGGATGAAGTCCTTCTGATCATCTAAAATGGAATAGGAAAGAAAGAGGGAGCAGCACCAGCAGAGTCTGTTAGCACCTCAACGACACGTGGCAGTCCTCTGGATGGCTGCATCTACCCATGGTAAGGGTGTGTGTCCATCGATAGGACGAAAAAAGTGGGAATCGATCGAGATCATAGGAAATTGATAAGATAAGAGGGTGCTAGGACATGGGAGATTGTGCCGGGTCCGTAGTCGTCGGCCTTGGCATGGTCCGAGGTGTATGCATATAGGAGCTTCTTTCTTTTCTCCTTTCTAAGTTGGGCCACTTTTTAGTGATTTTAGCATTACTGTAAATGACTTCAGCATTAGCTAAGGGGCATGCATGGGGGTTTTCCTTTCGCATAATTGCTGTTGTTATGGCTTGACTTCTGTAATCAAGTAGTTAATAAATATTCTAAATGAAATTCCTTATCTTGTCTGCTTCTCCCCACTGAAGAGCGGTCGGTAGCCAGTGTAGGGGCCAAGGCCGCCATGGGGCCCGTAGGTCGAGGCAGGGATCGGATGAGCGCAGGGAGCACGAGCACTCGCGGGTGGAAGCCAGGCACACGGGTTCGGCCTCTCCTTGCCCTTCCTCTCCCGCCATCTTTTCTCTATCCGCCTCTTCTTTCCTTTGTCTTGTATGGCTTATGGAGAAATGGGACAAGAGGGGGGAGGCATCAATGCCTCTGTCAGGCTCAAATGACCTGGGGCAATTCTCGGAGTACATGGGAACCGCCCTTATTAATTATATAAGTTGACTTTGAAGGGATTTTAGAATGGCGCGGCCTCACCTATCTCTGGAGACTTTGGATGAATGTCGTCGGACGTGGGAGCCGAAGCAAGGATTGGGGAGAGTAGACCTCGAGGGCCAACTATGCGCCGCCATTGCGGATGATTTGGTGTGAACCTAGCCGATCACATGTTAGGCAGTTGTTTGCAGAGATATAGCTCACCGGAGAGCATCATGATTCAGAAGGGGTTTAACTTTTCTCAGAATATTTTGATATAGCCAGAATATTTTGATATAGTCACGGGCATGACATATGATTAGGAGTAAGAATCGGTCAAAGATCTTTGAAGGAGTTGTAGTATCTTTTGGATCGGCATCTAAGGTTCGGTAGTCCGATTTTGGCCTCAGCTATGCTTGTCTCCAGCACAGTCGGGGTATTACCCCAACGGTCTTGGTATTATCTCAGTCTCTTCTTTTTTAGGCGCTCCTTTGGAACACTTAGTCAGCGAGCTTCTAGGCCAGCAATCAATAGAATTCAAACAGCACTCAGGGTACCCTACATTAGACGAAGCCAAAGCACCAACTTCTACTACTTTGCAGTAAGCGAGGTATTATCCCCGACAAGGATCATACTCATTTATCTTCGGTCTGTATCATGATAATAGTTCTGCATGTTTCACTGCAGACCCCTATATGATTTGTCTTCAGTATGACTGGGGTTCAGTATGGCTGGGGTTACACCCCAACATATGGTATGCCTCCCTACTCCCTGATATGAATTGGGGTCAGATCAAGGGAGTAATATGTTGTTTCTGAAGACATGAGTCAAGTCCCAATTTTCAACGTGCATGATATACTCATTGCATGGCTTGGCCGCTTTATAATAGATAGCCTCGGTTCATTACCCCTGCTTTGGCATTTGATATGTGACCTGCCGTTTTATGGGTGGCCTAAGAATTTCATTCCTCGGGCTCTGATGATTGATATGATTGTCTGGCATGCTGCATGCTGTCTCAATTTATGAGGAGTGTACAGGGGGAGCGTGTCGACCTTGTTGTGTATGATAGCCACAGAGGTTATTCCTAGTATAGTGGGTTCATTACCCTCTCAGAGGAATGGCTTGACGGCGAGCAAGAGGCGCACAGTAGGCTTCGAACCCCTGGGTTCAGGCAGTGTAGGTGGTGCAAGCAGGGAGATACAACTTGAACGGCCGGATCCGACGCTATGAGGGGGCACTCTGGATGCCCGGATCCATTGAATGCGAGTAGAGGGAGCTTCGGGGTCAGAAGAGAACGGTGATGTCGGTCGGGGAACTCGAATTTATGGACCTAGGGAAGCATGCGACCGTTGGCACCACAAGGGAGGTCTGCCGTCATCGGAGAGGGAGAGGTCATCTCATGTTCGGTGGGTATGGATCTAGGAGGGATCAGCATTATCGACCTCGAATCGGGGCTAGGAAGATCGGCGGTGCGAGCTGGAAGCATGCGAGAAGGGTGCGGGGCCGTCCATGGATGACTTCGGCTCTGGTGGGTGAGCTTTGGCTCAGCCCGAGGGTGAATCGGCCGGCAGCGCCCGACGTGATTTGGGATCGATTCTGCTAATGGGGTCCAGCGCTGCGAGGATGCAGATCGACCGACAGGGTCCTACACGGCCCGGGATTGGCCAATTGGAGGGCTTCGGCACCACCTAGAATCGGATTGGGGCTGGCTGGCGTCGGGATGGATCAGGCTGGCTGTGGGCTTCGACGTTGATCAGAGTGCGCAAAGGGTTCGGAGCTCGTGCGAGAGAGGCACAATCGACCATGGAGGATCTGCTCCAACGTCATCGATCACGGATCTAGGGAGATCGGCCGTGGATGGAGGCGAGACACGCAAGCTAGGGTCTTCGGTGGTGATAGGGGGCAACGCAAGAGCGGTGCAGCCGATCGTGGAAGACCTACTTCGATCGACTTAGCTTGGGATTGTCTTGGGTTGCCTAGGACTGGATCACTTTGTAGTCATCGGCGCGGTCAGAAATGTGGCACGCAGAGAGGGACATCGGAGACCAATACCTAGACGAACCTAGTGTCACTAGAGCTGGTTGGGTCGGTGTCATCAGAGGGGGATCTGACCAGCCCATGAAAGAGTTCTTCGGATCTCCCTATGGGAGACCTCGGCTCCGTTCAAAGGCCGAAGGGGAGTTTGGACATGACCAGACGGTGCAGTGCCGCGCCTCTTCTTCCCTTCGTCATTTATGAATACCATCACAAAAGACTTCGAACCCCATAAACCAGCGGCCTATCAAATATTATAACTTTCAATTGCGAGTGGCGGCAAAATTATTGCCAAAGAAATTTGGGGGCGCCATGCCAAGACAAACTTGATCCAGTCCTCAGCGTGGAATACTGTGCTCCGAAGCTCACACAAGGGCCTCGAGCCTGCAGATATCGGTCTCGACGTAGGCGAGGAGACCTCGGGGGTAATCATAAGCAACCTCGGGGTTGTCCGAGGTGCACGCAAGGGAGCTTCAGTCATGGATTCAGCAAGGCTTGGCATCTTCGGAGATTAGGCGTGCACGGTCCGGGATCACACGTGAGAGGCACGGCTGACCACAGGGGATCTACTTCGGCTAGTCCTGCACGGGGGTCACTCCGGGGTCGCCCGAGATCAATCCTTCCAGTGGGTTCGGCACATGCGTGAGGACTTCAGGGCCTCTTACTGGTGGCTTTGGTACCAACGAAGGCGAGGTACACGCGGAAGTGCCGAACCGATTGGGGGCGGTGTCACATGTCAAAATCCATCGTTAAAATCTTTCTGCATGGAGAAGAGAAAAAGGGAACATCGATTCCTAATGCTCTTCCTTAGGAGGGGGGCGCTTGGATAGTGATTTGTGAGTGACGTCCACTTGCCCCATTTCGATATTCATGATTTTTTCGTCCCATCCTACCTCCACTCTGCCTTTCAAAAGAGTATCTCCAGAAAAATACTCAAAAGCACGGAACATCGATTTGACGAAGGTTATTAGGGGTCCGAATTTGAGGCTCGGTATAGGGGTTGAAGATTTGTTTGCTTGAACATTGCAATGTATCGCTTTGAGATGAAGCCCGAGTACTTTATTCTTTCCTCCCCAAGCTAGAGGTGCTGGTGCCTATTAAATTGAAGTCATGTCCAACGTAATAGGTGCGAGGCTATCCCGTGCAATCTTGGTGCTGGCTTACGACGCGCGTGTAAGTGATGTGGGGCCTCAACACCGTCCGAAATCAAACGCACACACGGGTGCTTTCTTTTTCTTTCTTCTCTTTCTTTCTTTTAAGTACCATCTGTGGCGGATGGGACAGCGGCCATTACCAAATGTGGGAGAACCAATGAACCATAGCTACTCCCATGTGCGTACATGATGGAGATGGTACAATCAGAAATTAATGGCATTTAAAGGCAACACGGTGCGTTATTCATGAGGACCTCTTGGCGTATTTAACAAAAGGGCTACTGGTCTTAATGCCGGTTCAAGACTTGATCCATCGGTGGGTAACTTTAGTCCTGCTTACGGATAATCGGGAGGAAGCATGTGCAAGGAGTTTGTGGACAACCATAGCCCAACAAACACATGAGCATTCAAACTGAGGTCTACGGTATCACAAGTAGTCTAATGCTGTGAGGTGTGGGTCGGCGTTGTTGGACGTACAGGAGATGTGCGGGAAAATCCTTCGGCCAGGATCGCGTGCTTTGATTGGTCATATGGGAGGAACAGAAGGTGCTTTGGTTAATGAGTATATCGGAGGGGTTTCAGACCTACAGAGATCGGCATTGGAGCTGTCCGAAACACGATGCTTGCGCAGAAACTATGGGATCTCCAGTCCTATCAAAAGATAGGGTTTTCTGTCTCTCACTAAAGAGTGAGGTCTTCACACGAACTCCTACTGAAGAGTGGAAGCCTTCGGATGCGCTCCCACTGAACAGTGGGGCTTCGACTGCTCTCCCACTGAGGAGTGGGAGCTTTGCCTGCTCTCCCACTGAGGAGTGGGGGCTTTCGGCTGCTCTTTCACTGAAGAGTGAGAGCTTCAACTGTACTCCCATTGAAAGTGGGGCTTTGCCTGCTCTCCCACTGAGTAGGGACTTCGGCTGCTCTCTGATCACTGTCATAGGCAGTCAAAATAATCTAATTTACTACTATGTAGTTAGGATGTATCAGGATCGTATCCACAGAGATCGCATTAGTTATGATTGAGTTGTTTTAATCTTAAATTGAAGATGAATAGAAGTTGATTAATTAAAAGACTACTAAATAAGCAAACAAGAAAATAAACAACTTAATTAAAGATTAACTTCAAATATGAGAGAAGTTTCTCAAGATCTCAACTGTTTCGACAGTTGGTACCCTTTTTAACATGTCTTTGCTTTGATGTCTAAATAATAAAGATATAGTCTATCTTAGAGAGCACGGTCCGTATCCGGAGATCACGGCCTGTCTTTTAAAGTTATAGGCTAGTCTAAATTATCTAGATATAAAAGCCAATAAATCTATGATCAATTCTCGAGCATAGTCTATCTCGCTGAGCACGGATCGTATCCTTAGATCACGATCCATCTCTACATAGTCATAGGCTATTCAAAGATTCATATCACATGTAAAATAATAAAAGACATAAATAAGAAGAAAGAAAATCAAGTCTTTATTGCATATCAAAAGGTAATACAAAAGATTTAAAAAGGAAGAACACTATCTAGATAAGTTACAGCGATTTTCTGAGAACTTGGAGAACTAGCCGCACATAGAGGAGATGTTGAAAGTTGAAATCTGCTGCATCTTTGGACTCTTGAAGGTGCTCTTTTCGCCCGTGGATCTTCTAGACTTCAGATATGAACCTCTTTGATGTTTGGATGGGTGAAGGGAGAAGGGAAGGTGGAGATGTTTTAATGGAGGAGAGAAAGAGGGAGAGAGAGGGATGGAAAGGAGAGAGATGATCCCCACAAGGGGGTTGATGTGCTCAAAGGAGGGTTTTAGGGCTGTATTTATAGTGGAGGCTAGGGTTCAAGAGATTTTGAGGTGTGGAATTTTAGAAGAGTTTTAGGTGCATGAGGAGTTTAAGACGTGAAGGAATAGCACCGCATGACTGTGGGTCGGCGTGAGGAAGAATTATGCGAGAGAGAGGGAGCTAAGAGACTTTATTGCGTGAACCTGAGTTGGGACACATGCATTCAGAGATGGGGCATTTAAGAGAAAATGCGTGGAATTATGAAAGCTTGGGAAGTTGGGGACCCCACATGAGAAGAAATAGGTGGGAAAGAGTGGGACCTGTTGTGGAGATTTGGTTTGGGTGAGAAAAGGGAAGCTTCAGCTTAAGGCGTGGACTTTGGAGAGGCTTGCTTGATGTGACGCATGAAGTTTGGGAGAAGAATTCACGTGGGAGTTTTTGGCTGTGGGAAAGCAACAAGAGCGAAGTGGGGGTCGCGCATGAAAGGAAGTATTAACGTGAAAAAGAGGAGGGAATAAAAAGAGAAGGTGCATGGATTTTTGTGCATGGAGTTTGGGATTTAAGAGAGAGGAGTAGGGCCCGTTGGGAATTAATGTGAGAAGAGGAGTTTGGAAGCATGTGGAGGTCCTGGGGATGGAAAGGAAATGGTGGATTTAATTGGAAAGAGGAGAATAGCGTGAAATTATATTGAGGCACGTGAGGTCCTTCTTTAATTGCTCCTAGCCAGCTTCACCAAGCCACGTGCCGCGCCCAATAATCGCATCGCTTCTTCTATGGGTCCATAATGCCATTCGATCTTCACAAGTCCACGGGTCCAAAAGCCCACAGGCTGTTTCAAATTGTAATTGTTAAGGGCCTTGCTAGTTGGTGTGAATAAAGTTTTCATAATTCCTAAAACAAACATAAGAAGCATCAAATGCTAAATAAAGAAATTAAATAGTGCAAATTTTAGTGTTTTTTGTGTCATATTTAATGTATTCATCACACCCCCAACTTGAACTTTACTCATCCTCGAGTAAAATAGATAAATTAGCAATGTGTACCGACTCATCCTTGAATTAGAAGTTATCCTAAGCACTCCTAAAGGCAGCTGATACCCGGCCAGATCATTAAAGAGGTACTTCATCGAATTACTAATTCGACCCAGTTAGAGGTTGAGTATTAGCCATAAAAATTTTTGAGATCTTCTTTCACCAACCCCTCACTCTGCTCTTTAAATCCTTTAACTAGATGTGAGTAGGGTTTATTGTCTTCTTGCAATTTGATCTCCTTTATTATCTTTTTTTTTAATTTATTTTTTTAGCTTTTATAATCGATTTCTTGCATCCCCACCTTTTGATGTGAATCACAATGTTTACTTAGGCGAAAGGGCCCGGTTACTCAGTGAGTCAATGCTAAACTCTTTTTTTTCTTTTTTTAAACTCATAAACTCAAGGAGAATTTTTGCATACCTCGATCTTTCCACTCAAACTCTCGTGAAGCGGATTCTTCATTGAGATTGGTAAAAAAAGGATTCTGGAATCACTTCAAAATTTAGTCTGATCTAAATCCTACCATTCATTGGGCTTTCTTAATAATTTGCCCCTTAGTGTCTCTAAACTTATCTAGACCGTTCATCTCTCATTAATTAGGATGCCTAATTAACTTTAAATCGAGATAGAATTCGGGTACACAGCTAATTATTTCTGATCATACTTGAGGACTTACTTAAATTTAAGTTAGTTTATCCCCCCCCAAACTAAATTTTCATTGTCTCTAATAGAAAAAAAAAAAATTTAAGAAAGGGTGCAAAATGAGGGATACCACCTGATATGTTTTTGCAAGTTCTTCCTTATACTCCAATGGGCTCTTATAAGATGCTGAAGATGTGCTTCTCCAAAAAATTAGATAACTGAAAAATAAAATGTTGGGTTGCCTCCTAACCAACGTTAAATTTAAAATCTTCAACCAGACTTTTATTAAAACTACTCCTAAGAAATTGGGTTACCTTCCAACAAGCGCTAAGTTTAAAGTCTTCAACCGGACTTTATGATTCTGCCTATCCTGTGTCGAATATGGGATTGACAAACTCCAATGATTTTGGATTGTCAATATCAGGAAGACAGCTTGCCACCCCATTATTGATGAAGTCCATTATTTTTTATTATCAATTTTCAAAAATAGTTCACAACATTATTATTATTATCAATTTTCGGAAGATGGTTTGCGACTCCATTTTCAGTCTCTTGTTAATTGAGAATAGTTTCTATATATTTTCTAAAATGCTCCTAAATTGGGTTTCTGGATTAGGAGTTGGATCCGATGCATTAATTACTGGGAGCATGTCATATGGTCCTATATATACATACTCAGATATGATCGAGGGTGGCTTCAGTTCTAGGATCGATGGTGATTCTAAAGAGGAACTATTGGAGCAGGTATTGCAGGTAAAAACTCATGTTTCTTAGTCCATGGGGAGTGGTGCTAAAATTAGGTGGTTGTAGTAATGTGTGCATATTTTTAACATACCCATCTAGATCAAAATCATCTACTCCAAAAGGATCCCAACGTGTATATACTGGGTCCTGAGAAATTCTTTCAGGGTAGCTTCCTCTATTGTATCTTTTAGGGTTGAAGCCATATGGTAGAATTGGATTGTTCTGATTTTTTTTTAATTATTTAAAAGAAGAGGATTGGAAGAAGAAGAGAAAAAGAGGAAGAAAGAGAAGTTCTAAAGATGAGAATCCTAATAGAGTCTTAGATCTAGAGACGATATATGCGAAGAATTTAATTTAGGTTAGATGTTTTCAATTAGCAATCAAATAGGTTATTCAATCTTAGCTAAGGGTTGTCTTAAATCGAGATAGCTCCTAACTATCAAGGTTATCTTCGAGCACTCCAAGTAAATACTAGCCACTTAACTGGCCAGATAAGTGTAAGGTTGGTGAGGTCTCCCCGTTGCTTTCCTTAGATACCAATTAAATTGATCAGATAAGCAAATGGAATCAATTAATAAACCATCTTCTTTCGGGACGTAATCCCTGAACCACTTTCCTAGACATCAGTTAATTGACTAATTCTAATCCGATTCAACTCTTAGGGTTTCTTGTCCTATTGAGCTTGAGAATCCTTAGGGGCCAATGTTTAATTGATTTTAAATTAAAGTTTAGGTCAATGCAAATGCAGGATGATGATTTATAGGCCAAGGAAGGGTGATCAAATCTCCATCTTATCTTGTTTAATTGGGTTAAGTGCCCTTAAGATGTTTTATGAAATTATGCGATGCAAAAAGGAAGGATGTCCAATACAAATAAGAAGCTTTTTAAGGTTTAATTAGTTTCTCTATTTAAGTGTTATGTGGTGTCTTTGTTTCTTTATATGTTAGGTTACTTAAAGTAAGAAAATAAAGATAGGTTTTAATTAAGTTAATTAAACTTGAGAAGATTTTTAGAGAATCTAACTAAATAGGAAGTAAATTAAGCTAAGATTAAAAGGCAACTAGGTCTCCTACAAATAAAGCAAGCAATCAAATTTACTTTTAGGGCAGTAAATTATTCTAAGTTATAAAAAGCAGTAAATCACTATATTATAGGAAGCAGAAAATTCTTCTAAAGTACTCTAATTAGAAAGTAGTAAATCTACCACATATGAAACAAAATATAAGGCAGAAATTTAAAGAGTAAAAATATGCAATTAAAATAAAGTAGTAAATAAGAAAGAATTTTTTCTGATTTTTTTATTTTTTTAGACTCAAAAGTAACTATGCCATGATCCTCGGCAATGGCACCAAAATTTGATCGTTGTCGTAAGCGGTCAAAAATAATTTAATTCACTACTATGTAGTTACGGTGAATTAGGATCGTATCCAAAGGGATCGCGTTAGATACGATTGAGTTGTTTAATCTTGAATTGAAGATAAATAGAAGTTGATTATTTAGAAGACTACTAAGTAAGCAAATAATAAAATAAATAATCTAATTAAAGATTAACTTCAAATATGAGAGAAGTATCTTAGAATCTTAATTATTTTCTTGTTCGACAGTTGGTACCCTTCTTAACATGCCTTTACTTTGATATCTAAAAAATAAAATATAGAGAGCACGCCCGTACTCATAGATCACGGTTCGTCTCTTAAAGTTATAGGCTAGTCTAAATTATCTAGATACAAAAGCCAATAAATCTATGATTGATTTCTGAGAATAGCCTATCTCGCTGAGCACGGATCGTATCTTTAGATCACGATCCATCTCTACGTAGTCATAGGCTATTCAAAGACTCGTATCATATATAAAATAAATAAAAGACATAAATAAGAAGAAAGAAAATCAAGTCTTTTATTGCATATCAAAAAAGTAATATAAAAGATTTAAAAGGAAGAATACTGTCTAGACAAGTTACAACGATTTTCTGAGAATGTGGAGAACTAGCCGCGCATAGAGGAGATGTTGAAGGCTGAAATCTGCTGCATCTTTGAACTCTTGAAGGTGCTCTTCTTGCCTGTGGATCTTCTAGACTTCATATCTGAACCTCTCTCTGATGTTTGGATGGATGAAGGAAGAAGGGAAGGTGGAGATGTTTAATGGAGGAGAGGAGGGAGAGAGAGAGGGATGGAAGGGAGAGAGATGAGCCCCACAAGGGGGCTGATGTCCTCAAAGGAGGGTTTTAGGGCTGTATTTATAGAGTGGAGGTTAGGGTTTCAAGAGATTTTGAGATGTGAAATTTTAGAAGAGTTTTAGGTGCATGAGGAGTTTAAGACGTGAAGGAATAGCACCGCATAACTATGGGTCGGCGTGAGGAAGAATTATGCGAGAGAGAGGGAGCTAAGAGACTTTATTGCATGAACCTGAGTTGGGATGCGTGCGTTCAGAGATGGGGCATTTAAGAGAAAACACGTGGAGTTATGAAAGCTTGGGAAGTTAGGGAGCCCACGTGAGAAGAAATAGGTGGGAAAGAGTGGGACCCATTGTGGAGATTTGGTTTGGGTGAGAAAAGGGAAGCTCCAGCATGAGGTGTGGACTTTGGAGAGGCTTGCTTGATGTGACGTGTGAAGTTTGGGAGAAGAGTTCACGTGAGAGTTTTTGGCTGTGGGAAAGCAATGGGAGGGAAGTGGGGGCCGCACGTGGAAGGAAGTATTAATGTGAGAAAGAAAAGATAGTGGGGCCGCATGGAATAAAAAGAGAAGGCGCATGGATTTTGTGCATGGAGTTTGGGATTTAAGAGAGAAAGGAGTAAGGCCCGCTGGGAATTAATGTGAGAAGGAGTTTGGGAGCACGTGGAGGTCCTGGGGGTGGAAAGGAAATGGTGGATTTTAATTGAAAAGAGGAGAATAGCGTGAAATTATATTAGGGCATATGAGGTCTTTCTTTAATTGCTCCCAACCAGCTTCGTCAAGCCACGTGCCGCGCCCAATAATTGCACCGCTTCTTCCATGGGTCCATAATGCCGTTCGGTCTTCACAAGTCCATAGGTCCAAAAGCTCGCAGGCCGTTTCAAATTGTAATTGTTAAAGGCCTTGCTAGTTGGTGTGAATCAATTTTCATAATTCCTGAAAACAAACATAAGAAGCATCAAATGCTAAATAAAAGAATTAAATAGTGTAGATTTTAATGTTTCTTGTGTCACATTTAATGTATTCATCACTCTCCCATCGAGGAATGGGGGCTTTATCTGCTCTCCCATTGAATAGTGGGGGCTTTGGCTGTTTTCTATTGAGGAGTAGGGGCTTTGCTTGCTCTCCCACTGAAGAGTGAGGGTTTTATTAGCTCTCCTCAGGGGCACAAATGGTCATTCATGCCCTCTTTTGGTTTGAGTTTGAGCTTTTGCTAAGTGCTCAAGGACCTGTTACCCTGTAAGAAGAAATAGAGTAATGGAAGGGGCTTAGATGCCTATTACCATAAAATTATGAGTTTTGTTAGAGAGCTCTTGGGTCCTGTTTGACTCATCAATTGCTTTGGCTTGTGCTTGAGCTTTGTCACAGTTTGAGCTTTTTTTTTTAAATCGATCTGATTCTGGATTTTGGATCGGTCCGAATCTAACTTCAGATTGGCTAGGGTTTAACTTCAGATCGGTCAGGATCTGACTTTGGATCGATCTGTTTCTGGGCTTTGGATCAGCTTGTGTCTGTCTTCAGATTGGCCACGATCTGACTTCAGATTAGATTGATCTAACTCTGGACTTCAAATTGGTCTTAATTTTTGCTTTGACTTCAGCCTTGATTCTGACTTCAGCTTCGGCTTTGATTCTGACTTCGGCTTCGGTCTTGATTCTGACTTCGCCCTCTTGATTCTGACTTTGGCTTTGGCCTTTATTTAACTTCGGCCTCAGCCTTGATTGGGGTGCTCACAGGCCTGCAGGCTTTTCTAAAGGGAAAGAAAAGTAAAAAATGAGGGCTTAGGGACCTCTTACCAAGAAATTTCATGTCTTTTGAAGCTAGCTTCCTCTCCCGATCCGGATTGCATGCCTCCCCATTTATTAGACTCAATCAAGTGCCTGGGGGGACGTTAACCAATCCATTTGATTAGTGGCTGCTGGTGCTAGTTTCTGTCTGGTGCTAGAGCGGCTAGAGTTGGTGGCGCATCGGATCGCTAGGGCACGAGACTGTCGTGGGCCAATTTGTCGCTGGGCAGGTCATTGATTTTAGATCATGACGCTCAGGGAGCAGTAGTTGGCCGATTGCCAGTTGGCCGTGAGGCTGAGAGAATGCCTGATGAAGGATCAGTCGACTAGAGGTTAGCCGCTTGGTGCCGTCATTCGAGGAAGAAGTCATAAATGGAGCAATCATGGAGGGGCCATCCCTATGCCTTCTGGCCGCACCATCCCATCCCGTCCCGTCAAGGTCCTTGACGGTGGCGTCAGATATTATTATTATTATTTTGCACCCATTAAATATCCTCAAGAGCCACGCATGACTTTCCAACTTTCTCCAGTTGGGTGTATAATGTTATTTCGTGGCATGCCGGGGGGGCACTCCCATTAATGATGTAAGTTGACAGCTAAAGGCTAGAGGAGGGTATGGCTTTTGCCTCACTCCTAGATACCCACTCATCCAGCAAAATGATGTGACAGGTCTATGCAGAGCCCCTTTGGGGTCATCATGGCAGACCATTAGATACATCAATTTAACCAAGGGAAATAGGCTCCAACAGTTGGCCACGCTTTAGCGGGCAACGAAATCGGCATGGATTTTTGAATTGGGGCCAACGGCCAAAGCCGAGACCAACGGCCGAAGCCAAAGTCGGCGGTCGAGGTGTGTCAGCAAAATTGAGGGTGGATGAAGTCTTCAGTGCAGGCGGAGTGGGTCGGTCAATCGATGACGTCTTGGGCCTCTGATTCATTTGTACTCTCGGCTCAAGCGAAATTTTTTCCGACACCTCACGTCTTTGGCTAGCACAAATTAACCCAACAATCTGAGTTGTGGCCGCAACTGATTCATCTGACCTGCGGCCGCAATTGAGTTCGGCACCGATCATGGATTCATGGATCGTCTACGTGACATTCTCTAGAAAGCCTTCCCTATCCTGATAAGAAAGAGGAAGGAGCATTTAAACGAATGGCAAAATATATGCAAATCCTATGGTAAAAAGGTGAAAACAAAAGAAACAGCATTGGGATCAGTTTAAAACTCCCTGCATATTTCTACTTTCTTTTTTTTCTATTGGTCTTTGAGAGACCTTTTCTTTTTTACTCTCTTCTTTTAATGCGTACTTGAAGAGAAGTCATGGGGAGAGAAAGAGGGTCCCTAGAGTGGGAGGAGACTTCTTCTGAAGATTGGATGTTTGGCCAATTTCATCTTTGGAGATGATGCCATTGAGGTGACGCGATGGAGTTCTTTGATAAAACGGTCACTCCTTCCCATGAATAAGTCTGTGTCCTTTTGACTCAAATCATTTGCCCTCCGTTCTTAAGCCTAACCAGGAGAGCTAAAAAGAAATGGAGGGAGCGCCTCTTATTAAACGAAGCAGAGCTTGATAATTGCACGGCATGGACCACCTTGTTTCTTTCGAGAGTCGGCGGAGGAGGTTGTGAGGCCGCCTCCAATGGCTAACGCAGAGCGTGATTTTTGATCAAAGTTTGTCTTGGGTTAGAATGCCTCAAGGGCATTCTCCTCGGTGGCATTGTAATAGATTATGCGCTCTTCCCCAAAGACAGGCAGGGGCCCTTCCTCTACCGTCAATCTATTATGGATGAAATTCATCCCGGATCAGAGGCCCTGAAGCATGACGAAGTCAGGCGAGTCGATGGCGGCTGGATCTGCAAGAAAAGTCTCTACTGAAGGTGGCTTCAGCGGGAACCCTCCAACGTTTAAGTCAGATTTCTCACAACAGAAGGGGTAGAGCGAGTATTTTTGAGGAGAGCAAGCATACCTTTTGGGGTCCCCTCAATTACTTGTTTTGTAGGTGAGGTTGGAGCCTTGAGGGGAAGAAGAAGGTCGTAAAAGATTTTTTGCCCCTCATCATGTTTTTGAGCACCATGCCTGACCTTTTTGATTTGTTTGACTTAATGAATGGTGTCACATTACAGCAAGCAGGGGCCATCTTTATTAATTGCATGGATTGGCAACCAGTGAAAAACAGCATGGTTTTGCTCTGTTCATAGCTGCCTCCGTTTCAAATAGAATGATGTGGTTGGATCACTGAGAGGCCTCTTACAGTCAGTATGATAAGCAGCCATCTTTAATGACCTGACGCGATAGCCATTTGGAGACTTTGGACTAGGGTCACTAGATGGTTCGACTGGTGGTAACCGAACCAAGGATCAAGAGGAATAGGCCTCGGGAGCCGGCAGCAAGCTTGGCGCAAATGCTGAGGTCGGGGCCAACGGTCGAAGTCCAAGTGGCTGATGTGGCCCGATCCCACATGTGGGATACGGCCTGATGGGATTGGGTGAGGATCGATCTCCTCAGAGTGATGGGTTGTAATAGTGAATGGCTTCGAGGCTGATTAGGAGTAAGAATTGGCCAAGGATCTTTGAAGAAGAAGCTTGGGCTGCGACATCCCTTAAATCGGTGCCCGAAGTCCGAGAGCTATCTCCAGACTGAAGGCTGACTTGGTTGAGGCATGGATCTATCGTCCGAACTAGGGATCAATGGCCAAAGTTGGGAGTGGAGGCCAATGCAAGGGCCAAGGCCGCCACAGGGCTCATAGGCTGAGGCGGGGATCAGTGGCTGAGGTGGGGTCGGAGACATGCAGAAGCCGCGGGCATCCACGGGCCGAAGCCGAGCGTGCAGGGACATCCTCTTCCTGCCACCTTTTCTCTTTCTAATTCTTCCTTTTTTCTTGTCTTGTTGTATTGCTCATGATGGGATGAGAGGGGACGAAAGGTATTAACGCCTCATCAAATCCAAGTGACCCAGGGCATCCCACGTCTTCGGCTAGTGCAGAAATACCCCCAACAGTAATAAATGGACAAATAACAATAGTGCGATTATTGTTGCTCAATAGATATAAAATTAATAAATTTTGTCATGTAAAATGGCCCTTGATATTCGGTTACTTAATAAAATTAAGATGATGTCTTCTATACTAGTATTGGCCTTTTCTTTCCAGGCTAGGGGAAGCTCCCTTATATCTGAGCTAGAGTCCATGCAAGCAATGGGAGTCATGCTATCGAGGTTGCCATGCAATCCCTGGGGCCCAAGAGATCTACCTGAGTAAAAGCACAATTCTCGATCGAGGAGGCTACAACGAACTTTGCCAGTCGGGAAACTTGCTTCTTTGGTGCGACCTCCCTTCCCAATTATTGCTAGAGCCGTGGGCATGGAGGAGGAAGAAACTCAATCAAATCTAAATGAATCCACTCTTCCACTCCCCTCGATTTTGCTTGCAACTCTCTTGGAGTGGGCAAGGAGGTGTGGATCGGAGTTCTCTAACCATGAGGCAAACCTTATGATCCAAATCCTGCTTACTTTGGAGAAAGAAAAGCCAATGAATGCCACCAAGTTATTGGTCTCTAATATGATTATCATCCTATAGTAGAATAGCTTTATTTTCTGCTATTGGATCTCTTCTTATCTCCCTAGGCTAAGTCCATCCTGGATACAAGGTTGTCATGATTGTTTGGAACGTAAAGCCTTGTAGAATCTTGTTCAGCCTCATAGACGTGTATTCTTGACCTTGCAATAATCCAAAGTATATTGTTCATTTAATTCCTTCTTAAGATCCTTGGGGGCAATATCCTGGATGGTTGGGAGTTTGTTGACACCTTGGGTTTGTTTGGGGCAGTGTTTTCCAAACCATCTCGAACCGGACGGTTCGGGCCATGTCGAACCATACCAGCGGAAATCGGTCTGGTTTTGGTGTAGAAAACAGCACGACGGCCATCTCGAAGGGAGGGAGAAGAAAGAGAGGAAGAGAAAGAGGGGGAGAAGGAGAGGGAGAGGAAGAGAGGGCCCCGATGGCTGTCGAAGGCCGTCCGAGCTCTTGCCAAGCTTGGAAAGCATGGAGGGAAGGACCGAAGGAGAGAGAGGGGGAGATCCTCCTTACTGCATGTCTAGAGGCCATTGGAGGTCATCAGACGGACATCGACATTGCAGCAACATCTCCGACGGTGGATGAGCAAGCGGCCAGCGGCCGAGGTTGGAGGAGCCAAGGAGGGCCTCCGCCAACCTCCAGTGTGGAATCGGGTTCCATGTTTCTTTCGATTTTATCGTGCGAAGTTGGCAACTGCATTGCTGACTTCGGCGTATTTTATGTTTTTTTATAAATTCAGTTGAAGTCGGCTTGCCGACTTCAATCGAATTTATAAAATAAATAAATAAATAAATGCGCTGAAGTGGGCAACATAGTTGCCGACTTCGCACAATAAAATCGAAAAAAATATGGAACAAACTTGTTTCATGCTGGAGGGTGGAGGCCCTCCTCGACTCCTTCGGGCCTAGCTGCTCTCGCCGCTCGTTCGCCTACCATCGTAGATGTTGCAGCGGCATCGCCATCCGTTCGGTGACCTCCGACGGCCTTTGGACACGCAGTAAGGGGGATTCCCCCTCTCTCTCCTTTGGTCCTTCCCTCCCTCCGCCCTTATCGAGCTCGGCAAGAGCTCAGATGACCTCCGATGGCCTCCAACAGTCGCCGGGGCCCCTCTTTCCTCTCCCTCTCCTTCTCCCCACTCCCTCTTCCTCTCCCTTTCTCTACCCTATCAGTTCGGCTCGGCACGGATCAGTACGGAATCATACCACCGACTGGCTAGCACAGCATCCAGTTTAGCGGACCTTGGTTTGCGGACATCATTATTGGCTAGTGCATGAGTATCTTGCTAAAGATAGTGATGAAGGGAGCTTTCTCTTTCAATGTTGAGTTCTTTTTCCATCCTCTTTAGATGAGTTGGTCTTTTACGACATTTTATGTTCTTGATAGTAGAGATCTCAAGCCTTCCTTTTGGGATAAATTAGTGGACATTAGAACTAGTTCCTTAAAGCATGGCTACTTAGAGGGGATTTCAACATAACCAATTTGGTCTCTGATGGAAGGTGTAGCTCTTAATGCTCGACAGACTAACTCTCTTTTCTACTTTAAATTTAGTAGATTTGGACCTCAAGGGGATGACTTCATGCTGGAGTAATCTTAGGGAGAAATTACGAATGGCAAGAGTTGATGGGTATGTGCTCTCTCCTACCAACTCGAATCCTTCCCTTATGCAACAATCTTGGATCTAACCTGAAAAGGATAGCTGGAAGGTATGGCTTGGGATCCTTGGCCTTGTATACATATCTGAGATCTACCTAATGCATACTTGATGTGGGATCAAGCATAGATCTATACAGATGCTAACATACTTCTTCTGTTTAAACGCTCACATAGTCGCTAGGCCTTAATACCTTTATTGAGAGTTAAAAAATTAGTAGACCTTAATACCTCCTTATTTTAAAAAATGCATCTAGAAATACCTTGAGAATGATGAAGGATATTAGTGAAACATCATCCATGTTGCCTACTGTTCTCATAGGAAATTGGGTCCAAGGGTAAGTAAGAGTTTATATAACCCAGGATCTTACTTAAGAAGGCTAGTTGGAAGGTCTTATTTGGATGCTTTGGTCTTTTATAAGTACCTAAGATCTCCCTAGCACAACTAATGTGGGACTCAATACAACTTGCACGGGTCCTCACATTACTATGGGTTCTTATGGGTCCTCACTATGCTAAGGGTCTAGATCCAATCAAATCCAATCACAAACACTATATTGGCCTGTGGTCAGTCCCAAAGAGTTCGTGTTGTAATGTCCTCTAGTCCATATAGGCTATAAGTTGGGTCAGCTCTAATACCATTTGAACAATATGAGAGACCTCATCCAAAAAACTAGCTAGAAAGTACTACTTGGGTTCTTTGCTCCTGTATAAATATCTAAGATCTACTGAGGGCACAGACATTATCCGGCTAAACTCATTCCCGTACGAGTCCTCATAGTCTAATTAGAGTTTCACCAATTTAGAAAGGCATTAGTAGATCTCTAGATACATTCTAGAGTTGCCTAAGTTTTAGACTTGGTAAATAGTAAGCAAATCCGGTTCTAGACTACAGTTAGGCAAGCTTTACGCCATTTAAGCATCTATACCCTCATTTGTACAATCGATGTTGTAAGCACAATTGACCAATAGCTAGCTTCCAGAATTGGAGTTGTAGAAATTGGAGCTTAGAGCTGCTCAGGCCTTCACCGCTTCAGGAGGAGGATTATTTAAGGGATTGCACTTGGCCATGACTCTCTCACACCAAGTTGGTGGACAGACTATGCTGGAAAATTACTAAGGACAAAACTTCACAGTATTGCCTGGACCTTGGCTTTTCTTACATCAGCTACCTTAATGGCAGATTTGACCTGCACCTTTGCAAGGACTATGCTGGAAAATTATCAAGGATTATACAGGTTCATCAATGCAGGAGGATTGACCTGCACCATTGCAAGGCTCTGTGGAAATCTGAACCCCCAAGAGGTCAAGATTTTTATGTGGTTAGCTTTGAAAGAATGCCCACACACGAGCACTTGACCAGTGCTTGGGAGAAAAAAGGATGACCACAAAATAGAGTTTGTGTTTTTTGCAATTCCAATTCGGAAACCATTAACCACGTCTTATCACACAGCCCCTTTCACAAAGATCATTTCACAAATTTTTATACTTTGTTTAAAGATTAAAAGCCAAACTTCAACATTGATTATCACTCGGGACTAGGAGGAGGCAGAAGAGAATCATTAACAGTGTGGAACTTCGGTCCAGCTGGTCCTAGCTGTGTGCAGGAAACTGTGGAAGGAAAGGAAGAGGGCCAACAGGCAGATATTTCTTCAGACAGCAAGGTGTCTCGCATCATTATTCTATTTAATCTAACAGCTATCAATCTTGTGGGCGCTCTTTGTTCCTCTAATTCCTCCCTCACTCACTGTAGTTTTAATGGTGCTTTAGATAGATTTAGAGTTTTCTTTGACGGGTCGTCTTCTTTTGGACCTTCTTGTACTTCACTTCTCTTAATAAAGCCAGTGGAAGGTTAAACTTTAACCTTCTTATTCTTCAAAAAAAAAGAAAATCCAGAACATCATCATATATCTCAATGGGCCCTAAATATTGATATGCCTGTTGGTTGGGACCAGCTTAGTCTATCCTACATAGAACAAAAGAAAATTTCTGAAATGATTGGTTTGGCATAACCTAGAACTTTGCTTCAGTAAGGCTAAAAGCAAATGGATTCACCAGCCTTGAGACTTCCTATAGCATCTAAATAAAGGAGATGTATCTACTGCTAGAGGAAGCCTCTGTTGGTTTGCTATAATCATATACATGCACTATAATAGCAGTAATCTTCTTTGGTTGACATAGTTTTTAATATCTACATTTCTCATATCTACAAATCCTGAGCAGGCACAGGCTATAGGAAAAGAGGCAAGCAACTTCATCCAGGAGAAGCTAAAGATGGAATATGTCTATGATTACATGCTCCATCTGTTAACTGAATACTCCAAGCTCTTGAGATACAAGCCTACTAGACCTCGCAAGGCCATTGAGTTGTGCTCCGAGTCCATGGCTTGCCCTTCAAAAGGCCTTCAGAAGAAGTTCATGATGGGGTCCATGGTGAAGTCTCCTCATGATTCAGCCCCTGCAAGCTCCCTCTGCCCTTGGAGCCAGTGGAGCTCAAGATGTTAGAAAGGAGGAAAGTTATTGCCATAAAGCAAGTGGAGATGTGGGAGCAAAAAGCTCAGAACAAGAATAAGCCAATACAATAAATTTAGTGTTAACCTTGTCGGCAGTCCCATATAGGATGGACCATCAAATGTAACATTTACAGCCGAGAAGCCCATTTATATGCTTTCTACCTATCTAGGTAGATAAGTATGGGGTTCCTTCTATTTTTCATTTTAATTTAATTTTATTTATTCCTTCTTTTTGGATCTCAAGCATTTTGATAGCTTCCGCTTCTTGTGATTTGGTTCTCTATAGAATTGGTCTAGTGGGTCTTGAGGTTTCACAGGATGTTGTTGCTTTGTGCAATTGGCTATTGACAGAGTCAAGAAAATATGTATCCCAAAATGTGATTCTTGGCTGCTACGGCGTGGCATTTTGGTGAATAATATGAAAGGAAGCCTTTAGAGTTTTGGAGCAGTCAACAGAGCCACCAAGAAATTATTGTTTGAATGGCGGAAGCAGAGTTTGAAACAATCTTTGGTATGTTCAAAGACTGGAGGCCATTATATTCTCAATTGGCTATGAATGCCGAACATGCTGATTTTTTTTCCTGATTTGTATTGTTACCTGTGCACCACGTGCATGTGGTCTTGAGCTGATTCTATATCAACATACAGAAAGAATAAACTGGATCTTGCAGCACAAATACTGTATGACTTGAAAAAATTAAGTCAGAAGAATTATGACATTAATACAATTTTCGATGAACAGGGAATTAGAAAAATCAAAAGAAGAAAGTTGGCGTGCAATTGTTGTGTTCTTAGTAGTTTGGTGTGGTTATTGTTCCTAACGTTTCGAGTTTCTAGTTGCTTGGCATAGCGAACGCTGTCCGTTATGCACTTCGGTCTCTTCACGCTAGCCTTGGATTGAGGGTGACCAAACGATCCTTATTTATTCACTGACTCAATAGTTATCCACAACCTGATGGTGACTTTGCTCTGTCGTTGCTTAGTATTTGGAATTGTGGAAGTTTCTAGGAAACCATCCACTTCGACACATTTGCAAGGAAGGTAATCAGCAAGCTAACGTGTCAGCCAAGTTTCTGTAGTTCATGGAGATGCAACATGTAGATACTGTTCCTATAGCTGACAATTGAAATCCATGACCTAATTGCCCTTAATTTTAGTGATTTTAGTCTGTCAAAGCAGATTCAAGTGAGGGAAAATTGTAAGATGTCAATACAAGAATTTGTACGAAATTGTAGTGAGAAAATCATTGTAGATCTTTAATTCATTCTAAAACAATTGTTTCGTAATCTCCCATTATATACTTCAGTATCAATTTCAACTAGATATGTCTAGACATACAGACGCACTTCAATAATTTTGCTTCATTCTTTCCCTTATTTTGGTAAAGTATTATTCTTTCCTTTTTGACCACAGTTTTTCCTCTATTTGAAAATTATCCATCTCTTTCTTAAACTTGTACCAGGATTCTGCTTCGATTCTTCCATGCGAGATGATAGGTTCTTCAAGAGCAATTTAGAGTGGGGTCTGCTATACAGCACAATTATTTTTCAGGGAAAAAAGTGTGCTTGGAAGACCCTACTCAGAAAGAAGAAAGGCTTGGATAATGATCATGCTCTGTAGACTCGGTTCCTTAATTTATGATAGAAATCATGAAAAATCTTGAAATGTCTGAATGTTCGAGCTCACCCAACATGTTTAGTGCTTGAAAGCTGTTTATGTATATGTACGTGTGCGCGCGTGAAGCATGGAAGCAAAAGCTTCTCTTTTCCATTGTGGAGAAAGGGAGAAAATTCTCCTATATGTGATGACCGGAGGAAAAGTTTAAAATCTTTCTATACTTCCCTCTCTATGCCTGAAGTGCTGGGATGTGTTGGTCGGGAAAGCAGACAGCTTTATTAATGCATATGATGCACCACACTGGCATTGGCAGCTTGGGTCCAGTGCAGTACTGAGCCTTAAATAGCATGGAGCCATAAAGCCAAAGCCCCAAGCACAAAGCCTAAAGAATTCAAGGCATTTGACTTGTAAAAACTCCAAATATAGTCTGGTAAAAGATTGCATGTATCTATCCATCCTGACATTCCTTACAATTTAAGTTAGTAGTTATTGATGGTTGCTCAAAATAAGTCCAGTAGTTGTACGCAACAACCACCCAAGGTGAGTGAGAATTGGTTCCTTTGCTTGGAAGTGAGTAAATGCAAATGGAGAGACCCTATCTTAGGCATTAGCACAGTGCAAGTGGAGCATTAAAATGTGGTTTCAAACTTGCACACAGTTTAATTCCTTGCCACTTGAACAATGAACCCATAGATTTACCCCTATGTTCAACTTCTTCTGTTTCAATCCTGCTTCTGACTTCTTAAAAATGAAGGGAATAGTTTCATTTTGTTTGAATGTTGAAATCTGGACTTAAAATATGGGGTGGTTGGTGCTAGCGAAAACTTAGAAGAAAATTAGGCTAATATTTGTTTAATGTCATTTTCTTCTATGCCAACCAACGGACTTTGTTGAGATGGTTGCTTCCAAAGGAGCAATTATCTTGTTGGAGAATGAGATCAAGTATTATGTGGAGTCATTTTTTCTTATTATTTTAAGGAATATATTATTACTTGGTGAGGCCATAATGCATTATGATTTCACCAGGTGACAGGAACAAGCTACCTACTCCATTTCTTTTCATTTAATCCACTGGATCAGCAACCAGGATGATGATGGTTATATGGCACCCAAGAAGTGGGATGGGGAAGAAATCTACCAAGTCCAGAGAACAACCATTAAAAATAAAGAGCTCTGCTGTTGGGGAGCAGTCATATAAAGGAAGCACATGGGCAAGTGTTGATTTCAAAAGACAGGAGAGAATGGGTCCCTCAACTCTTTCTGCATGCTTTCTATAAAAGCTAGAGACCAATTCCAGCTTGTCCACCAATCTGTTCGTCAAAAAGGGCCAAAGCTGTCTGTGGTTTTTGTTGAAGGCCATCCAATCCATGTCATTAGTCTAAACTTTAGTCCAATTCACCCTTTCAAGTCATCTCCATCCTATTTACCATCATTTTTGCTTGGAAGGATCGTACTGGAGTATCTCTGAAGGCAAACAACCACTGGACCGTGGGCATTAAAACATTAAAATAACTTAATCTCCAAAAAAAATTGAGTGCTGAAATTCCATAGGAAATGTATAGGAGAGATTTTCCTGCAATACCTTATAAATATTTGACACCTGCTCATGTCTGAACCATGAATCCATTTGATTTGTTACCGGCCACCTCCTATCCCTTTTGAAAAGTTGCTTAGGACGAGATGCAGGCAAATTGCTTTGATGGATGCAAATCTTAGATTCAAACTGTTAAATTGTATATAATTTCGAGACCGACGAGTGTCCAAGCAATGGTACTTAGGAAATGACATTTTTTCTGATCCCTTCATATTGTTTGGGCCTATCATTCACCAATCACCATCTTGCTAGAACCTATCCCCACTTATCGTTATGATCAATATTATAAGTTTGAGAATAGCAGCATCATGTGGATTTTGTTCTCATCGCCTGACAGATTAATTTAAGAAAGATGGCCCTCACATGCTTCGTTCAAAGGGGTTGTTCCCATGCACTCGTGGATGGGGAGTAATCTGTCTTAAGAGACAGTAGGATTTCCACTAACATCTCTTTAAAGTACAGATTGATCCAGACCATATAGCTTTGGATGTCTTAAGAGTTAAGAAAGAGCAAGAGAGAGAGCAGATTCTCCTGCTTCCTTTTGCAAGTATGATTTGGTGAGGAAGATTAAAAAAAGTAAAATTTGTACAATTACAACCAGACGACTTTCTCCTATCACTCCTACTTCAGTTGGACTTCTTTCAATCTGTATTATTTATGCTAAATCTGTTTATTGTGATTTTTCTTTCCTTTTCTTTGGAGAATCAATGGTAGGATTACCAATTGGCAAGTCTCAATGATGAATATTAGTACAGTGTTGACACATAAAGCACAATTTTGCATTACAATGCATCTTGTGTGGATGCCAATGTCGCAATTAATATCATGTTTGATTCAAGATAACAGCAAATCCATGACTTCATGACTAGTAGGCTTTATATGGATCAGTCAATGTGAAATATTGCGTAGTACTCAGCTCTTAACTTTCAGACATGAATTTAATCATCCATAGATGAGATGCCATAGCAAGGAGGCTCATAGACTGAATTAATTTTAGGCTTGATATTAAGAATTGAATCATTCTATATACATGGAATCTTCCATGTGCAGATTAGATTCTTTGTAATTATTTAACTACAGTTGATTTGGTAAACTAAGGCTGCAATTCTTTTTAATAAAATTTTGACTATTGCTTCACATAAGACCATGATAACAAAGATCAAAGTGTTAGGACATTTAATAATTAATGTTGATCGGAACAAGGAATGACAGAGAGCCCTGTGAGATCAGGAAGTCCGTCGTTTCTGCAATCTAAAAATCTTTTAGATTTGTTATTTGAAAGTCACCTATCCTTATTTTTGATTGCCACAAAAATCACCTATTTTTCCATGGATTTCTGGTATTTCAAAGGCTCTGTCGAGCTGCAGAACAAGGAAATTGCCATTGCCTTGCGCTTCTCTTTTCCTCGTCATTCTTATTCAACGACTTCCACTCTGATGCAATACATGACATTGACAAGTTGATCAAGAATACAAATAGGCCTACGTTACGCTACTCTGGCTGGTAGGTCACATCAACCACGTCATTCATCAGAAAACTAAAAGAGCATAGAAGCAGCAGTAATTTGCTTGATTACTTTAAAATGGGTTAATATCTATGTTTAGACACTCCTATTGTGATTAATGTTTATCTGGAATACTAATACCACCTAGCAACTTAAATGAAAAATATAATAAACATATTAGATATTAAAATGACCTGATGATGCAAGTTGGAGGGCTCTGATATCAAATTGATGCATGACAAAAGGAGGAGAAATTATTAAGTGGACCAAGTTTATCATGGATCCAGGATAAAATCACTCCATTTCCCTCCTTTTCTTTATTTTTTTTTAATGTAATGGCAACACGACCTAGGATGATTTCATGCTAGGTCTATGGTGGACTTGATCCACCTGATAATTTCTCAAAAAATAAAAGAGATGGAAAGAAAAAAGAAGGCAAAGGGAGAGAGCAATTCAATATTTGTGTTTTAAATTTTAATAATATAAATCTAAAACCCTAATAAGAGTCTGCATAGAATAAATACTGGAGTTCTCTAATCTTGGAGTCCCATAAAATAAAATTTGTAATTTTTAAAAATAAATTTATACTTTATATTTGTATCTAACAGTGCATCTAGATTTTTTATTAGATGATCCCTGTTACATAACAAATAAAATCATCAATTGGCATATTGAAGTAATGTTGAAAATTGACGTAGTATTTTAGGATTTGAATACCTTTAAAATTGGATTTTTACACACTATATTCTAAGGTCTAAACTCTAAAAATTTTTGTTATGTCAGTCCTTGGCTAGTGAAAAGCACTATATTATAGTCCTATACATATCATGATCTCATATGATGTTGAAGTCATGAGTTGTGCTAATTCAATCCGTTTATATAAACTAGTTGCCCAGGGTTCATCTTGTATTATCTTTCAAGATTCCATCTCAAGTATAAGAGAGAATATCTCATTAGTGAAAAATTTAGATTAGAGTTTAGAACAACCCAGGTACTCATACATGGTAGAAATTCTTCCTAATAGGGGTGTACTTTTGAGCTACTCAAGTCCAAATTTGACTCAATTTGGCTATTATCAAGATCGAGTAGCTTTCATAATTTTTCGAATCGAGCTTGAATAATAAAGTACTCGACTCGAAAGCTTGAGAGTATATTCAAATTTATATATATATATATATAGAGAGAGAGAGAGAGTAGATAAGGCTCGAATTCAAATTCGAATGTGGCTCAATTGATATTCGAGTCGACTTAAATCAATCTCGAGTATTATCTTTTCTTTATTAAGCCGATCTCGAGTCGAATTTTGAATCCGAATATTTTAAATTGAGTTAAACTTGAGCATGTAACTACTCGATTTGATTTGGCTCGATTGCATCTCTACTTTCTAACTCTTTTTTTAATAAATTATAAAATTACTTTAAAAGTAGAGATAAATTACACTTATATCCAATAATTTAAAAAATCTATGATGATCCTCTGAAATTTATTTTATCAATATTTTAATTTATAACTTCACAAAATGTTAATCAAATCGTTAACCTTAAATCAATCCCAAATGTCATATTAAAAAAATTTCAAAAATGACCAAAATAATTTAAGGTGACTTAACAGCCATCCAAGAATAAATATATATCCTCCTTACATAAGGTAAATGATTTCACTAACATCATTAATTTAATTGGATAGAAGTATAGGTTTTAAAATTATTAGATGTAAATATAGTAAATAAAGATATTAATATTTTTAATTTATTTATTTTTGTTGTTTGAAGTCTGATAAGCAATTTCGAAGCTGTTATGTAACAAATATAAGGATAAACCAGCAAACACAAAGTGACAAAACTAACATATTATATTATCAAGATATAATTTGGATGGTGCCCCATCTGGCAATCAATTGGCTCTTCACCATTGTAAGTTCAATTTAAAATTTTGGGTCCACAGATTAAAAACAACGGCGGCAGGAAGGCAAAGTTATTCACCTCCTTCCTTCTCCCACCGTCTAATCGGCAACCAACAAACATTCGGCAGTCTCTGCTTTCCTCCCCTGTCGCTCTATCACTTTTTTTAGTCTTTTGTTTTAAACCCAAAGCGTTCTCTCTCTCTCTCTCTCGACCAACTCCTTCGCTCCCAAGTCGGTTCTCTCACTCCTCTTTAGGCTCCCGTATCTCCTGGACTCTCATTTCTTCACAAATATTTGATTTTTCTCTCTCAAGAGTCGATGTTGATTTCGGAGAAGTTTGGAAGGTAGAGAGCGGTGAATATGATGAGATTTCCAGCGTTTTTATTGCTTCTTCTTCTTGCTTTCAATTGGGAATCTCTCTTTGTGCCATCTGAATCTGTTACAGATGATGAGAGTATGTTCTTTCTCTCCTTTCTCTTTTTGATTCTTTCTGGTAGACTTCTGCAACAGTGTATGGTTGCACTCGTCGCTACAGGATTTGAAACTTTTGTTGGGATCCTTTTTTTTGTCATCTTGGCTTTGGATCTCTTTGTTTGAGTTTCTTGGAAGGGCTTCGAGGGCATATCTTGAGATGATTCTATGAACTGGATTGTTATTTATTTATTTATTTATTTTTCCATTTTCTCCTTCACAGTTTCGGCATTGCAAGCTTTCAAGATGGCCATTTATGATGACCCTCTGTCGAGATTATCGGATTGGAATATCCAAAATGGAAATCCATGTGGCTGGTTTGGCATCTCATGCTTGGATTCTCGCGTGGTTGCCTTGTAAGATACACTTGGTATTTTTTTTTTTTTGTTGATTAATTTTTTTGAACACTGCTACTGAACCAGATATCGTATATAAATGTCAGGGTATCATGGATTATAAGATTAACCGCACTCATAGATGCATGTTTATGCCTGCTGTTTTTAACTGAAAGTAGACTGTAGAGTATGTAGTAATAACCTGCTAAGACATTATGTAAAAACATTGGTGTTGGTGGATTAGGTATCAATTCTATTTAAATTTACATATTCGTGGCATGACACATATCACGCTAGATGTTGCTTGAACTTTTGAATATTTTAAATTTTAGAAGTTTTAGAAGTATCATATTTGACCTGGGTTCTGCAGAAACCTTTCCAATTCATCGTTGAAAGGATTCCTCGCTCCACGGCTTGGCTCTCTAAATTCTTTGCGGAAACTGTACGTGTTTTATTTGTTGTTACATACTATTTTCTGATAAATTATGTTTTAGGATTTCTTCAGTGGAAGAAATTATGATGATGCATGCCTATTTTGCAGAGTTTTAAATAACAATTCTTTCATGGATTGATACCTAAACAACTTAGCATGTTGAAAAACCTTACTGAGTTAGATTTGAGTTTCAATCGCCTATCTGGACCGATTCCTACTGAGATTGGAAAGTTGACTACAATTGTGAAAATGTAAGAAGCAGACTGTATCCTGACAATTTTAGCTACTTAATTTTGTATTATTTTGTTGCTTGCTAATGTCTTTGTTAATTGTGTTATTCTTAGAAATATGCAGTCTAATGGATTGATTGGTACTTTGCCCCCTGAGCTTGGTAAGCTGGTGAGGCTTACTGAACTACTGTTGGATAGAACAAGCTTAATGGAGACATTCCTGGAAGCAGCAATTTAAACAAGTAAGTGATGCTCACTCCTATTCTAGTATTTTGGATATTTGACCTGTTATGTTTACAACCTAGGGTTAGAATGGGACCACATGAAATTGATGATACTCCAACTTAATTGCCTAAGCAATTAATTTTAACAAATTAAGAGAGTTAGCACCAGAAGATAGTGAAAATATTCTGTATTTATCTTAGAAGATTCCTTTATTAGTTTTGCATAATTGCTATGTCTATTTGTCATTGAAATGAATGTGCATTTTGTGAGAGACATGGGTGGAGATAGCAGCAAACTTGGATTTCTTAAGGCCCCACAAAATGGGTTAAGAGGGTTACTGATAAGCATGTCAATGTTTTTTGGAGAAAAAATGGATTCGTTGAAGCCAAAATCCTTATCAAACAATGGAAGCCAAAGTCCTCCTTAGCTACAGACCATATTGAAATAAGTAGAACAACAAAAAAAGGGGATAGCAGTAAAATCTTTTAATGTTAGAAAACTCATGTACTTATGAGGTAACGGAGATGAGTAGCTACATGCTTATGAATTGTGATGGTTGAAGTGTTGAAACTTCAAAACTTTGAAAGTGGCTTCTTGGACAACTGACAAGCTCGAACATTTATGGGGATGCAATGGACTTAAATGCTTATTATGAAGGATCTGGGATGATGCTCATAAGGGGGAGGCTGTCATGGAAAATGGGCAGTGATAATGACCGTTTATCCAACATCAGCTACGAGAGCAGGATCCCTTAGAAATCAGTGAAGACTTGGATGCTGTTGATTTGTCAACATATGCCCGGTGTATACGCACCAAAATCAGCAATTTACACACAAATATTCATTCTTATTTTGAAATAAAGAGGCATCTGAAGCTTTGATGGAAAAATACATTTCCTAGTTCAGTTGGACAACAAACAAGAAAACAACCCTTCCTTAAAAGGCAGCTTGTGTATGATCGGAGAAGAGGCCAGATAACCATTTACAACCAGTGGAAATCATAATGATACAACCATGTGATAGCCTAGGACCTTTGCAGTGGGTAAGAAAGGTCAGAGATCAGGTAAGAGTAAACAGGAGAAAGAGTGGGCTGCCTGGCATGATCATTACCCTTGCAGTTCTCTATTTATAGAGGTTGAACAGCTGAAAAAAATGGGAATCCTAGTAGGATAGATTTATTTCTCATAGGTGACTGTTTATGTACAAATTTGAGTGAATCTAGTTTATGCCACCCATTTTCTGACAGTGAAGTAGAAATTCTGTCATATCTTGTCATATATTCTCTAAGTTGTTCACTATTTTATATCATATCTTATAGAACTTTCACAATTTTTTCAAATTTTAACATAAAGCAAACTAAGAAGCCCTGCCTATAATGGTGTTTAGGAACAAGATATTGAGAGGTTACTAGAGGCAGATTTCTAGATTTATGAGATTTTCTTCTCTGACCTATTACTTCCCTGCGGATCATACAAGGGGTATGACAAGGCACTGCAACTACAAGAAGTCTCCTAAAGAATAATGGAGGTGCGCAAAGATAGGGTCAAGGATTTGTTCTACTTATGAGACCATTCACTATATATATTCAAATAGGAGCAATTGGCCACCTCTATGGCTCTATCATTACTGAAATCAAAGCAGATGAGTGAACATTTTGTTGTTACTTCCACTTAATGATCATGTCTGGTGGTTTTAATAGTCGGTGAATCATTATGGAACACTTATATTTGCTATTCATCATTGCATATATTCCCCTTGATAGTAGGGTGCTCCATCAGGCTAATGAGGCATGCAATATGTATCATAAGTATGATATTATATAAACTGATGTGTTTAAGAAAGTGTTGCTAGTTTCCTTTGGAAGTTTTCTTTAATGGAACCCTTTTCAAAGAAAATTTCTATAAGATGCTTTTTGCAGATTATGTTACAAACTTACAATGTTATATTAAGAAAGATGAATTTCTTTGTTTCAAAATGTTGGATAAAATTTTACATTTAAATTTACTGTCTTGGATTTTATTAAAAAAGATCCTATTTGGCAGTTATTTTGACGTAGGATTAAATGCATCACCTTCTTTTCCTGATTCAGGTCTGCCTCCTATGCTAATGGCACTGGCTTATGCCAACTGCGTCAGCTACAAGTTGCAAACCTCTCATACAACTTTTTTGTTGGAAAAATACCCTTATGCTTGAAGTATCTTCCCAGGTACAAAGTTTTCTGTTAATGCCATTCAATTAAATTTGTTCTAGCTGAACTTGATTTGCTTTATTGGACATTTTTACAGAACAAGCTTCCAAGGAAACTGCCTCCAAGGTGAAGACTCCATCTCACAACGCTCTGCTCGACAATGTAGGCTACACTCCTGAACCCTTCATAGAGCTCTTTCTTTCTTTCCTTTTCCTTTTTCTTGTTTTGGGGGAACGTTCATATAGTACTTTATTTATTTATTTTTTCCCAAAATGCAGGCAGAGATAACTGCTTTTAGACTTTAAATGGTTCATCTTGTTGAGAAATCATACATTATATATGTGAATCTTTTTGCAAATTTATGAACATTTCTTGTATTACTCAAGATTTTCATTTCGGTCAAGATTTCAGTTTGTATCGATATCAGGCACCTATTGATACGATATATGTCAAATCTTGGACCTTATTATCTCAGTAAATATGAACTGATATAACCTGAGATAATGGCTGATACAATATACGCATATCGGCTGATATTCGCTCATCTTTAATTAACTATTTAACATTGTATATTGATAATTTCTTTACTAGTTTTGGATCACAACTGTTGATTTAAATGTTAGGGTCCTGTGCTGGGATGATGATGACAGCTATCAGAATAATTTGTGATGGAGAAGCAGGGATGATGGGCAAAGACTGGATGGGGATGAGAATAGGAAGGAGAAGAGAAACAAGATGGAGAAGAAAAAGGGATTTGGAGAGAGATAAGAAGATAAGAGAAAGGAAGGGACAGTGGGGCAACAGGAGGCAATGAAGTGATGACCAGTTGTGGACTGAGAAGATCTGGTAGTCTAGATGGTGATAATTGGCTAGCCCAACAGAGGAACAAACAGTGATCAGATCAGTGCTGAAGCTGATGGTTAGGCTAGTGGGCATTGATGGCGAAGCAGCCAGATTGGTGGTGAAGGGATAGGTTGGGGAAAGAGAATAGAAGAGGAGATTAGATATAGTCCGAAGAGAAAGAGGGGATTCCTAACTTTTAAGTAATCTAGCTAATATGGTAATCAACCTTGCTTTTACTATATTTGGCCTGTATTCTGTTATTTAAGTGGTAAAATATCAATGGAGATTCCAAAACATCTCAGTTATTGAATTTTTGCTGGAGTTTTCATCTCAGCCCAGAGAAATGGATATCTTGGTTGATCTTGGTATCGGACACTGACAGATATGCTGGTATTTTGGGTTTTAAAAATCTTTTTGGTATTACTCACGTTGATGGACATAAATTGGCACTTGACATAACCATCATTCATTTTCCAATATATGCAATTGCATTTTCCATATCATCATTCATTTTATTCTTGTCTTGCACCCTTTTCCCATATTTTTACTGTTCAATGCTTCCAAATTCCTGCATATCTTCCATTTATTTCAAATCCATTTTTTCCTACATAAATATAGTGTATAAGTGGTTATGAAAGTGATAATGATCAATACTAGAATAAATGGGTCCTTCAGATTGGGGAAATGCAGAATAGAACAGATCATAAGATCACAGTTATCCCAACAGTGTGATCTCAACTAGACATTCTGTCAGGTCAGTCTATCAATGTTAATAGCAGACCCAAGTGCTGATGCCAAGTTACTACTGTAGCAATCTTGCCACCATCATTGGGTCATATGTACTATTCACAACAATAATTATGACTCCCAAAATCATCCCTAGTTTTGTCTTTTGACTGACCTAAGGAGAGAAACCAGAAGCCAAATCCTACTCAATTGCCTTAAGCAGTTGACTGAATTCAAGGTTTTAAATGTTGCATGCCAATGTTATGTTTTGCTAGTGCGTAGCATGCATGTGCATTTATGCACCAGCATGCATCCACATCATGTGCTGGTCTAGTCCTGGCATGGTATGTCGTAAGCCATGTCAACCGGCATTGCATTTAATCCCTGACTAAGCTTCCTGCAATGCCTTATCCATCTTGGATATTTTATATTACATCATACATCTCATTCTAACTTAAGTAACATCCATTACACATGGGAAAAGGAACCTTTCATCTCATCTATGCCTCCAAAAATCATCTCATACATGAAATCTAGGACTTGTTAAGGTATTACGTCTCGCTGTTAATCTATAAGGACCTTGATCATAGTAACATAAACTACTTAAGTATATAGTCAAAGACATGGATTTTGTTACTTGATATGTTCAGTTTTCGAAATTCCAAGCCAAAGTAAAAAGTAGAAAACTTTAATGGGTAAATTAAGATAAAACCATTAAATAATGTTAGTAACTCAAATACGTTACACAGATTTCATAATCTAACCATAGAATTGTAAAAGTTATGGTCTGGTACATGTATTGTTCTTGTGTGACTAAGTAACATAAGTACCATTACCATAGGTACACATCCCACCAAATAAATTGTTGTGAGGCAAAATTTGATTTGCCCCTTCTGACTTGCTGTTTGATCTCTCCTGTCAGTCCATTCCAAGATAACTTTGCTTTCTTTTCTTGCTGGCATATGGTAGATCTGACGAGTAACATGCTGCCCTTATGCAGCTCTAACGACACAATCTTTAGATGACATCCTCATTATAAGATCATTCAATGTGCATCACACAAGAACTATACCATCTTAGTCAGGTAAAAGAAATGCTAGTGGAAAGTTAACAATCTAAAACATTGGTTCAGCACTCCAAAAGCATGCTTTATGAAGGTTCATAAGGAAGAGTGTCAAAGGCGTAAACTTCATTTTAGCTTTTGGTGAGATTTTGTGTACTGAAAATTTTCAAGTGGTATTGTACGCTGCAAAATGGGGAAATGACATAGGCTGTGATTTGCATACCATCAACTAGAAATCAATTTACTACATTTTGCATATATCCTTTTGTTGTGCATAACAGAATGGAATGTGTTGTACACATTGGCCATGAAATTGTGACCTATAACTCTAGTACCATTTGTTTTCTGGGGCATCACATAGAAATGATGTTCATTTGCAAATCTTGCCGAACAGTCTACACATCAGAGAATTGAAGGAAAATGTTATGGCAGCCATGAGGCCCATGGCATTCTAAGGAGGTTGATGATAATCAACCACCTACCATCAATGCCTCTCATATTGTGGTAGGCACATGTGTTTGGAAAGACCATAACAGTTTAAGTAATAATTTCTGACATGTTAAAGTGTCATTTTCCTGGAGCTATAGGATTGAGGGAACTTCAAAAATAAAAAAAATGAAGGTCTTCAGTTGCCTGACACTACTACAAAAGCGAAGTTAATTTGGGAGGTTTGATTTTTTTTAAAGGGAATTTGTAGGTTTTTTTGTTTATTCTTTTCTTTAGATTTAGAATGTCTTTTGTTGACCTTAAACTTATATTTTTCAGGATTGTGAAAATTAAAAGGATTTCAATGTCTATATCTTTAATAAGCTTCAAGAACTCTCTCTCT
>KE505021.1:544888-566629 GCA_000441515.1 Elaeis oleifera | reverse complement strand
TCTCCTCCTCTCCTCCTCTCTCTCTCTCTCTCCATTTTCGCCAGTGTTCCACATCGAATGCCCAAACCGTGTCGATAGCTGCCAATATGCTTTAGCATGCCTCGAATTGTTCGGTTCGGGCCGGTTCAGCGAACCATGCTCCCAAGTTCATGGGGTATATCATAGAAAATGCTCACTTTTAAAAATCTGGTAACTCTTCCACATTATTTAGCCATAAGTTTTCCATATAAATGTCTAAATAAAAAATGAAATATCATGGTAAGCATTTCCATTTGTTTTTTAGTTATCAGGCTTGATATCTATTGGTTTAAATATAGAGTAACCATGAATCCAACCCCTACAGAACCACTATAGTAGATCCTGTAAAGAGAGAACCATTATTTATAGACTGTCAGTCATATTTATCATAAATATATATATATATATATAAACTGTCAGTCATATAGATGTCTTATTCTGCTTGGGCATTTTGCATAAATAGCCACTTTGCATTTTTGGATTTGCCTTTTATTTATTTATCTATTTTGTTATTTATTGCATTTCAATTTTCTAACTAAATTGCCCCTCGTCCCATATTATGTGATATTGTGATGCATAGATTTGAGGGAAATTGTAAATGTATTGTGCAGTCACACATTTAGACTAACTATTCCATACAGAACACATTTAGGCGGAACAAGTTGTTTCCATTATCTAGAATAACTAGTGGCACCCATCCAAATTATCTGTTACACAGGGATAAACAGCTAGATAATATAAGGTGTGATTCACACAGCTATACAAAATGCACACACATTAGACTTAGCCAATCCACATATTCGTTGATGAACAGAAAGAGGATTGGTATTTGCACTTGTAATGAACATGCACATTTTTCATTAATTGGTGCATATATTTAATATTCTAGAGTTCAAATTTTGATAATTGGATGCACATTGTTATTTGCCAGCGGGGCTAGGGCACTTTGGTCAGAAAATTGAAAAATGGGCGGTCCTGCAAGAAGAAATAAAAATGGCCATTCCTGCAAATTTGAAAACATGTGTGGCCATTTATGCAAAATCCCCTTTTTGTTTTATTCATCACATGCTACATGGGTTAGGTAAAATATGCAGAGGCTTTTAACTTGGCATGACCCTAGGAACAGTCAACCCATTGAACTTCTGCTCTATAATGTATGCTCTGCTTGGAAGTATTGTTCTTTGCTGCCCAACTATAAATGAAGCATGGAATTTGGTTTAGAAAAGTCAGATTAATATGAGTTCACTTAAATACGAAATCCTTTTAGGACAACTACAATGTTCTTTCTAGGAACTGCTATCTTCTATGAAATATTAATATATCATTTCAAAGGTTTGTAAGGTCTTCTGAATGGTTTCTGTAATGGGGTAAGGGATTTGTTTCCTATGACATTTAGCTCTCTTTCTATTGTGTTTTGCTATCAAATTATATAAGGACCGTTCAGGTTTTTTTTAAAAAAAAATTCTTCATTTAAATGATTGACATAACCAGTGATGAAGAAACTAAATTATGTTGAGTTTGATATTTTGATTGATTATATGGTGACATGTCGCTCTGCTAAATGCCAAGTTTATCCTCTGTTACAGGCTCGGGAGTATTTGGAGAAGCCAGAAGAGAGAGGAAAGTTGGTAGACCCTGATCTGAAAAATGTCAAGTCTGATGACCTCTCCATAATATGCAATGTCGTGAGCCTTTGCATAGAACGTGAACCATTTAAGAGACCATCAATGCAGATAATAACTGCCATGTTGGAGGATGGTATTGACACCTCGGCAGCTGCCCTTCTCAAGGAATCTCCTTTGGTGTGGGCAGAGGTGGTCCTATCCTCGTAGTTGTCAGTCTTCAAAATGTGAATCCAAAATGTACATAAGAAAGACCTTGTTTTTCTTCCTCCTTTCTTTCTCCTCCTCTTATTTCTTATATTGGTTAGGCTTTAGAGCCACTTGCATGGCATCTGGCGTCTACTGTACATTGTCTAGTTAATGAGTAGACATGTCGTTTAAATTTTAATGAAAATCCCTGGAAATTTATAGTCCCATATTGTTTGCTTTTCAATACAGCCTGTTTTCTGTATTAAAAGAGACACAAATTTAGGTTGCTATTGGCAAGCTAATTTGCTAATTTCTGTCCCCACATACTTGTGTCATATGAGCTGAACAAGAAAATGATAATTATTTATATAAGCTTTTGGGCATGGAAGGGTGATCAAAAAGTTTTCAGATGAGACACTATTATAACCTAGTAATTTGAAAGTTGTACAACAGCATTCAAGTGTAAGAAATTTGCATATTATTGGTTTAATTTGTTCTGAACAATGAGTTTTTGTTACATTTTAAAGACTGAATCAAGTCTTAACTGTAAATTGTAACATATTTTAATCTCCCCCTGAAACTTGAGAAGTAGAAACTGGAATATGTCAAGAGTAAAATGCTTGATTTGCAATGTAAGTTCAGTAACAGGGGTTGAAGACCCTGCAAAATGAGGAACTAAAAGCTTAAGCTGATTTTGTGATGCGTGCTGCTGAAGTTGGGTTGTGACTGGATGTTGTATTCAAGGTAGTGCAATCTGCTGGGTAGTGGTTTCCATCAACTTGGTGAAGTTGTACCGCTTGCCCGTTCATTTCTAGTTATCTATCTTCCCCTAGTAAGGCTCTGTTGAAATCCGGCAAGAACTCTTGCCTCAAGTGTAAATTATTTTGGGATCCTTTAATGAAACTGTAAGCGACTGTGTCCGTCAACCTAAGTATTTTATATGGAAACGAGAGATCTGTAAGTTAACCTTGTCTTGAAAAAATAATTGAATATGTCAATCTTCATAATTATTAAAAGTTGCAACAAATTCCTTTAGTATTTTAATTTTCAGCATGAATTTTGTAACAAAGGTCTGATACTACTTCTCTATGTTTTTAGACATTTAAGTGTGATATAACATTTAGAAAAAAATCTTGACATGTACATGCAACTTCAGCTTGCACTTTTTCAAATCAACATGACTGCTCTCATGCTTATATGAAGTAGCTTGCACTGATATATATGTTAAGAGAAATATTCACTTCAGAGATTGTAACATGGAATCACATAACAAGTGTAAATCATTAGTCTTTTTATTTTTATGGTAAGTCGGAGAATTCATACACATCGATTATGAATACAACCCAAAAAGTCAAAAAGAATGATGTCCCGGCATGACATTGATAAAAGAGATACATCAGTCCAGCTATCTTCTCCAAAATAATCAACTACAACTCGTGACCCAATCGGCAATAGAATTTATCTCTAGATAGACGTATAATGTCTATAGAGACACACTCAGCTAATAGGCTCCGAATATCTTAGACCACTAGATTAAAGGTAGTAGCCCCCCTCGTCCTGGGATTCAAACCACCATTGCCGAATCATCTTCCACCACCAATCGATCAGCTCTGAGCGCCCGACACGTGAAGGAGATGCCCTCTCAAGCAGCTTGAAACTCTATGTTGGGGATGAAAATCCTAAATAAATGGACCCCACCAGTGGTAATGAACCCAAAATCCAGGCCTCTGATCATGAAACTTGCACCATCTCGGCCATTAGTCATACTACTGTCCAAGTTAATCTTGAGGAAGGTCAGGGTAGGGCCTCTCAGGTAATATAAACCCTACGGGAGTTGCAAGAGCAAAAAGGGGTTCCATGTGTCCTGACTCCTCGAGATCGATTCTAATTCCAAAGTGTCAATAATCTCGATTGCCTGAGAAAAAATCCTCTCAAGTACAATCCTAGCCAGCTGCCATCTCACCTCAAAAAGATCAATGTTCCTAGCCAGCCAAATATAGTGAGCTATATAGGCAACTCTGATGCCAGCAGATTTGGTATCCTCAGACTCCGTACTCTGATGCAACAATTCCAATAAGGCCTGACCAGATCAATCCCCAAGATTTGATAAAGGATGAAAGTCCGCCGGTTGCCACACTTGAGTCGCCCTTGGGCAAGAATAGGACATGCTCTAGTTTCTCCTTATCCAACTAGCAAAACGGACACACAGCGGGGACATCCATCTCACGGGCCCTCAGTAGAGTTATGGCCGAAGCCGACTCCAGGCAATCTTCCAGATTAACAAACTAATCCTCAGATAAACTCCAAGCCTCCAGATCCAAGCACCATCTAACCTTCTGATCGGCTCCCCCTGTAGAGATCATAAAGGTCTCTGGCTACCACTCTGGATGTGTACAAGGATCGCCAAATCTTGACATCCAGATCTTGGAGTAAGGGAATCGTCTGGAACAAAATCCTGTTGGCCAACTGACCATCAAAAAACTGATTCACCACCTGTTATTCCATCTCCTTCCTTCTAGCTGAAGCAAATCACGGACCTGCAGAGTATCACCCACCAATGTGCTAATGAAGATAGGTCAATGAGAAAGAGGAAGGTCGGCACCCATTGGTTCCGGATAACATCGATCGACCACCCATCATGCACAATCCAATTGGTCTGAGCCATCATGTCAGGGAAGCAGGCGCAAATCATCAATCTTTTTCAAGTACAAATGGTGCAATGTGAATCTTAGATTTTTTTTTCTTTTTCCTGCCTTGAGTTATAGATGATGGTAAGTGCCAAAGGTGCCCAAGATGGTGGCAAAAAAAAGCTCAATGCCATATGGAGAGAGAAGATTGGTGCAGTGCATCTTGCGGTTTGTAATATAAAACAAATATTCCCTCCTGAAATGTGGCTTCTTTGGGTACCATGCTTTCCAGAACAACATGTTGCTGTCATATATGCAGACTTCTCAAAACTGAGAAATGACCTGAAGATTCCAATATTAAATGCCCTCCTACTGCGTAACATCAGTTGAGTGTGCCATCCAAGCGATGATTAACTATCTTGAAACCAACATCAGTTAGGGCAACAGTTTGCGTTTTAACTGGTGGCATCTCGTCTTATGGGGCTTTTCAATGATTGATCTAACGCATCATGTGCTGAAGTATGATTGGTTCTGGACAAAATTTCCTATCAGATTATACATTTATGTGAAGATACTATGGATCTTATAAATAAGCTGTTTCCTTATCTTCTAGATGCTACAGTATGATAATTTTTCACACAGCTGCAACCAATGGATAAGAAACGTCGGACAAAACAACAGATTTTTTATGCAAATGAAATGGGACAATTTTTTCAATTATCTCAATGAGATTTTTTGTGCACCTATGTAACACAACGAATTTTGCTCTAAAATAAGAATATAGATATAATCAAGACCAAGGTTGCTGCATTTCGTCCAATAAAGCACCGATCTATGCTAAGATGTTCAAGTAGCTACCAGAAGAGTAATAAACTTAATAATATTAAAAATCTTTATGTCCCCTTGTAAGTGGTTACGTTGGTAAGAAATGTCTCCCATACTGTTGAATGCCAGTAGGTCTGATAGTCCTGCTTAGAATTGTAGCTGGAACGTACTTGCTGTCGCCTAGTTTCTTTCTTTTCGTGGATTAATTTTGATAGTGACAGGCTAAAACCATCACCAATTGGATCTCTGTTTCTTTTTCAACAATATCCGGTGGTCTCTGTAAGTTTCCTTCTACGTTCTTGTGTCAAATGCAGCATCTTCACTTTCATATATGAGTATTCAAGAACTTCTTAAGAACTTGGCAAAGCTGGACACTAGAAACGTCTGAAAATTCTCATGGCATCGAAGTTTTGTTAATGCTGCACCTTGTGCGGGATGCAAGCGACTTCGCAGGCATTGCTTGGAGGACAGCATTTTGATCCCCTACTTCCCATCAACTGAGCCTTATAAGTTTGAAGCTGCACGCTGGGTTTTAGGAGCTGGCAATGCGAGCAAGATGCCGCAGGTTCTTCTAACTGAACCTTCTTGTTGTAGCTACTCTATCCTCGTTGCTGGTAAGTTGCATTTTTCCGGAAAAATCAAGTGCCAAAAAAGTGCACCATGCTTGCTACATAATGAATGATCTTTACTTCTTTCCCATTCTCTTCTTTTTTCCTTTTTACCTTCCCAGGCTGGCTTTGCTTTTGTTCAACAGGACACACCAGCTAACTTCTGAGAAGATGCAGTAATCAGTATGGTTTATGAAGCAAATGCAAGGCTCCGGGACCCTGTCTATGGTTGTGCCGATCCTATTGCTGCTCTTCAGATTCAAAATTGTCAGCTAGGGGTTAGCTAATGCTTTGGCGGAGAACATAACACTAAAAAGTCAACTATAAGAAGCACTCTGTTGCCATATCTGAGTACTTGGCAGACTTGACTTGAAACCTAACAGTTCAAACCTCTGGCATGTACTTCCAATGATTGGTGCTGGTATCATGTTTTGTAGGACAAAATTATGTACAAGCCTTGCATCTTTCTTTTGCATTTGTAGATTTTTTTTTTTTTGAAATTTAATTGTGTTCATTCCTCAAAATAATGTTGAAAAGGAGGCCTGATTCTCAATGTTTTAGTTCTACACATTTTTAACCATTTCTAAAACTAAGATCTATGCACTCAAATAAGTAAAATGGGTCTTATTAATGGCCTGAAGGTTGTTCTTTACTTTATTTTTCAATAATAATGAGCACAGACCTCCCGGCTAATTTACAAGCTTTCGATTCCATATTTTGTAAAGCAAAGGACTGAGGTACCTGATATGCATGGCTGCATGACGGCAGCCAGTTTGCTGTGCGGGGAAATAATATTTAATTATAAGCAATCTTAACACCTTCGGCCTCAGTTCTCAATCATCGTTATTGTTTCTACTTTTCACAAATTTTTTATCTATTTATGATTAATTTTAAAAAAATTATCAAAATAATATCGATGTCAAACTATTTACGAAAATACTGTACAAAAAAAAATCATCCTTTCGAAGAATAATTTTTTTGCCAACTCACCAACCTGACTGCCGACTGAGAATCAGATGAATGAGAGAATAAGTAACGTTGGATAGGACGGCTTTATAAGTCTCCCTTTCTTTCTACTTCTCTTTCTTTCTGTGTTCCCTTTCTTCTTTATTTTAAGTTAATGTCTTCATTTATTTTACTCTCCATTAACTTTAAAATATAAATATAAATAAATAAATATCTTCTTATTTAGAATCAATAAAATATCAAAAATTTAAATCCTTAAGAATAAATAGTCAAAACTTAGATTTTAATTTAATTTTTTTTTAAATTCAAAACTTTTAAAACTTTCCTTCTTCCGAACGAATAGGTTAAAGGATCTCAAAATTTATTAAAATTATTTTATGACTCACTAATATCCAATGATCAATTATCATCAATTTTACTTCTAAAAAATATATATATTTATATAACCCTCCATATAGATAGTAGTTTCCTGACTTAAAAATTTCAAAATTCGTAACAGCAGATAATCATAAATTGTGCCCAACTAACTTTATTTGAATTATAAACTACTTTGAATTAAACTTATCTCATCAAAATTTATTGAAATCAGTTGGACAAAATTTATAACTATTTGCCGTTACAGATTCTGAAAATTTTCTAAATCAAAAACTGACACCTATACGAAGGACTATATAAAATATATATTTTTTAAATCAAAATTGACGAAAATTGATCCTTCGATGCTAGTGATCGTAAAATAATTTTTAATAAATTTAAATTTTTAACCTATTCGTTCTGAAAAAAAAAAAAAAAATTGAACTAAACTCAAATTTTAACTTCTGATTCTTAAAATTTAATTTTTTGATATTTTTATTATTCCAAATAACAAGATATTTACTTATTCATATTTATACTTTAAAATTAATAAATATTAATTTAAATAAAAAATATAAATAAGATACAAAAGAAAGGAACACAAAAGAAAAAAAACAAGAAAAAAAGAAGGAGAGTCACCCTATCTCTCGTCCACTGACTCTAACTGACACTCAGGTTAGTGAGTTGTCAAAGGACGATTTTTTTTAGACAATATTTTCATAAATAATTTGAACTTGATATTATTTTAATAATTTTTTTAAATTAACTATAAATAGATAAAATATCGGCGTTTCACCCATCCCATAATGCACACCCAATGTGACAACATGCCACGTGGCGTCTCCACCGATTCTAGCTATTGCATTTCACCAGAACTTACTGAAACAAGCAAATAAATTATCAGTTCACCGTGGAAGAAAATCAGATCCCACTTACATTATTTCTGATAGTTATTTGAAAGTCAGATCTAAATAAAACCAAAGATTACAAAAGCAGAGATCGCAAAAAATATCGAATCCCGTATGTTCGGGTAAAATACAACCATGACATAAAAATTTCATCCGGTCCCCTAATTGCATAGGAAACCAAGACATCCAGAATTCTGGCTGGCAATATTATAGTACAGTTCAAATAGTTAAACATTGAGAGGTTGAAGGCATTTCTCACCATAACAGAAAAGATTTTGACATTTCGCAAATCCAAGCCTTTTGGCCTTCATACTCTCTTTTGGTAAGATCTCAACTGAGTGCTTCTAAGTATCATACTCTGCCTCAGTTCTTGATTATTCTGCCATAAAACTCTTCCATTGCCCTGGGAAATAGAACACAATCCATGCATGCACTCACTGTACTTCCATTGTCGAGTGTCAAAATCCAACATGATCGCCCCCCCCGCCCCCTTTTTTTTTTTTTGTTATATGAAGATATTTTCCCTTACGTTTGACTGTGCATACAGGTTTGAAGAGTTGTGATGCCAATTTTCCATGCCTAAACAGGTTCACTAAGTACAGGCGTGAGAGCAAAACCTGCTCTACAACATTGGCAGCTTGATCAGCAACCTGGGGCTCTTACACGTTCAAATTTGCCAGCAGTTCAGCATTTGACCTGACGTAACATAACAAAAGTCTTGCTGCACTGACTCGACTCTTATGCAACCAGCATGAATGCTTAAACTGAGTTGGTCACTTCAAGAAGGCTTTCAGCCTCTCTTAAAGGCTTCTATGTATGGAAATATTTTGGTCATGTGAGATCCATAATAAAGTGAAAATATTGCTTCTACTCGTTTAATGCTGCTTAGAGCAGCAGCATGATCATCCAAGGACAGCTGAATGGAGGCAAGCTTCATCAATTCATGTCCAATTACAATGTGTTCAGCATGATAAAGCTTCTCAAGAATCTGACAGGTAAAAGAAGATAAGTGGACTAAAATGTTTGTAAAATATTCTTCAATAAGAATGTCCAAAGCAAGGTTTTTTTAATACCAGAGGATAGGGCCATCCAGTTTTTCCATGGAATGGAGGCACCCCAAGTCCTAATACTCAAGATGTTGTATATGCCCCTGTTTGGGTCTGTTTCTTGATTTGTGTCATTTAGACACTTGGGACACTTGGACGCCTCGCCATCCCACCGGTATTAAACCTTGGTTCAAAGAAAGCAACAATATGTGCATATAGTTCTAAAATTCTATAAGCTAATTCGAGTACTGCAGGTATTTGAGTATTGCAAGTGAGGAGCAACTATTCTTAGGAATAAAGAAAATAGCATTCCACAACATTTATAGAAAGAAATGGTAGCCTTCATAATCACCAGTAAGATGGAAAACGAGGCAGGACAAAATCAAAATTGAAAAGAAGGTAATACAGAAAATAAGAAACCTGAACTAGTTGAAACAATGTTTTACACGCAACAGCGATGACAAATAGTTCAAACTTTTAAGGCTGGTAGCTACAAATATTCTGAAAACATGCACATCATGCTAGCTTCTAACCTCCACATCTGATCCTGTGCAACCTACTTCACAGATGTAAAAGATTAGGGGATATTATTATTCAACCCCGCAGGTCACTTCTTTAACCAGTTAAAAAGATAGATGCAAGCAGGAACGCTGTGCACTTAAGCTTCCAAATCTTATTGTGTGCACATATAGAATATAACCGGAACACACTAATCTGAGTCATTTATTGGTTAACAAATGTTTTCCAACTAACAAAGAATAAAGAACATAAGGCAACCCGCTCTCAAGGCAGATTCCGAGTTTATATTAAAAGGCGGATGGTCGGCAAGAGATGCATAATTACAAAATGATCTAAAAGACTAGAGTTCTAATTTAATCACCTCTCGCTGCTTATGCTATAAAATTCCTCGAAAGTGATTTACTGCAATGAATTAATCATACAGAAACATGAACAATGATTTAATAGCCTCAACATGTCAGTTCTAAGTCAACATGATCAGCAAGGACTTCAGACCTAGAACAATATACAACCCCTTGTTGAGTTGGGTCTCCCTTTCCACCCTCCTTAGTCCTTACTCCTTAACCTCATCATGTGATGTAAGTGCCAGTTGGCACAACACAGCACGCATGATAGTGCCTTCAACCCAAGGCACTAGAATGATCTTAGCTGGGCGCCAGAGCATGTCAACCATTGGAATGGCTTAGCACAGATATATTTGTCATGCCAATGCTAGGCTAGCATGCCAATGGGAGCCAATCTTGATCCTTGCGCTCACTCTTGACCTCCTCTAAACCATCCATGCTCTCTTGCAGGGCGACTGGCTTATGCTCATTTCATGAGAATGACAACCTTCTCCTAATTTGCACAAATTAGCATTAAGCAAAAGGTTCAAATGTCACTTCTGACAAGTCAAAAGCAACTGCATTTTAGACTTTTGTCTCACTAACTTTGACCTAAGCTGAATATAATATTCAGTTATAGTAGGCCATGTCTCACCATGACTGAACAGTGGTCGACCATGCCACTTGTCACTTGAAGCTCACTTTTGTCGTACTAAGTACCCCAAAAGGAATTTCACCTTCTAAACTTCTTGTGAATTTGCTTCTGTGGTACTCTCACTTACCTATGATTAAAGTGACTAAGTTTTCACTAAAGGCCTGTTCTTTTGTAGGTAAATATCATGAAAAAATTGATCAACTTTTCCATTGACCAACTTACCCATGTTCTCATGCTTTTCAAGATGGATAAATTAATTTTCAGATAGCATTTATCTATAAAATGGGAGAAAATCTTACCCACCTAGAGGATGGCTAAATCATTTTCCTATCAATTAGAAAATAATCTTTTAATTCATTCCAAATATACCCTTAACCTTATAATAATATAATATTATATTATATTATATTATATCATATATAATAATATTTATATAATATATTATAATATATTATTATAATATAATATACTATATTATGTTTTGATAGAGTATATTATAATACAATATAGAATATTATATTATAATATTATAATAAATTCTTATAACACAATATAATATGCTATATTATAATAATATAATACTATAACAATAATATAATAATACAATATATTATTATATATAATAATATTTATATAATGCTATAATAATATAATATGTTTTATACATAATAATATATACTATATTATACTATATTATTATATATAATAATATTATATAATATATATTATATTGTAGGGTTTTGCTACAGTGCTCCCTTATAATATTTATCATAAAAGGCATTTGAGGTATTACACGTTAATTTTTTATATATTTTATTATTATTTAAAGAATAATAATAATATTATTTTTTCTTCTTTCTTCTTCCTCTGCTCGTGGCTTTACTGCACCACCCCCTAGCCTCCGACACCACCCACAGCTCCTCTGCACTCCCCCCGGGCCCCGTGCCTCCATGCCACCACCCGGCCCTCGAGTCTCCTCCGCCCCTCTACGTGCGCCCCTGCAACCCGTGCCTCCACACCACCAACCCTCCCGGCGCCTCGTGCCACCAACCTCCTTCGCTCTTGGTTCTGCGCCCCTAATCCCGACAACCCATGCCTCCACTCTTAGTTCCGCGCACCCCCTGGCTGTGCCCCCAACCCCCTCCCCCACTCCAACAGCCCCTTGATTCCATGCCTCTCTTGATTCCGCACCCCCTCCAACATCTACCACCGCTCTGCGCCCCCTAACCCCCCCCCCCCCCGAGCCTCCCCGCTCCTCTACGTGTGCCACCCCACGGCCCGTGCCTTTACCGCACCAACCCCGCCAACCCCTCGATGGCACCAACCTCCTCCGCTCTCGATTCCGTGCCCCCCTCTTGTGTCCGCCGCCGCACTGCAACCCCCAACCCCCCCTCTGCGCTGCAGCCGCCACACCCCCAGCCCTCCGTGGCTTCTCCATGTCGCCGCTGCCGCCCCCACCAACCCCCAGCGCCCATAGCTCCTCCACGTTAACCTCCCTCCTATGGCCCATGGAGAAAGAGAAGATTGTTTCGACGAAAAAAGAACAATTTGATTATGGCATGAAATAGCCATAATCGTTGAAATAATTACCACACCACCCATGCACATGAATACTCCACCAAGTTGAAATTCGAGTGATCCATATTTAATCCAATGGTCAGAAATAGATAAAGGTAAAAAGACCAAAACATCTTTTGAAGCACCATAGCAAAACCTTATATTGTATTAATATAATATATTATAATATATTATTATAATATAATGTAATACATTATAATAATAATATAATAATATATAATATTATTATTATATTATATATAATAATATTTATATAATAAAGGATAATATGAAAAATATGGATAGATCTTAGCAATTTATCCAGAAAATTAGTAATACAAAAGAACATGGATAACCAATTCCCGAGATATTTTCCAATACATAAAAGAATATGGGTAGATTATTTCTTGTCTAGGCAAAATATTTATCCAAGAAAATATAGATTCCTCGATAAATTTTTACCCTCAAAAGAACAGACCCTAAAGTCATAATCCTTTGGCTTCAATGTGGTTCTTTTCTCTTGATGTCTCGCTTACTGTACTGGATATTGAGAAAAAGAAATAGGCCAACACCTCCTGTACGGTAGTATGAAGCCTATGAACCCTTCAATCTAGGGTTTTAAGAAACCTCCTATAAGGCCAAAACCTCCTATAAGGCTGCAGTACGTGACAAATTAAGCTAAAAGGCCATTACCGGATGTGCTTTTAAGAATTTTGTTATTATTGATGCACATTCATTTTTGCATCAAGTATGCACAACAGAACCGAGTTTAGTCCATCCTAGCTTGACCGAGGGAGATTTTTTCCTTTCAACATGATTTGAAGTTTTGAACTGTTAAATTCCAACCAGCAAACTCTATAATTAACCTCAACTAGCAAAATCTAAATCTGTGGGATCACATCAAGCTGCACCAGTGCAGCCTTTTGACACTCAAATGTGCATATAGATACAGCAAACAAAAGCAATATGTAGTAACATTGATGTCATATTAGATATTATCGGCAGCTGATTGCAATTTTAAGTATATCAAATCCAATAGATGTCTAAAAAGACCAAATCTTCCATTAAACTACATGAAAAGTTAATACCTCTATTGATGCTATGCAGTGATTCATTGCGTGTTCAAACTCTCCAATCCTAACATAGGCTTCTGCAATATTGTCTTCAGCCTGCATTATTACAAAGAATTTTTTTGAATTTAACTAGTTCCCACCATTATTGATGTCACAATTTTTTTTTAATTTCATTTATTTTGTGTTTGTTAACAAGTAGCTATTATCATGAACTTCTAAAATTATCATATCAGTAAACTACTTAATGATATAGTGAGACCAGTGAAACCCTGTAAAGAAATTTAGTTGTTCAACAACCAGACAAGAAGATAAGGGCATTTGAGTTACACCAGACTTGAACACTTGAGACTCATTACCAACCTGTGCAACAACTTTGCTATATGGATGCCTAATCATTTTGAGGTGACGCAGGGATTCCAAGGCATCTGAGATCAAAATATCTGGAACTCCTTTTGAAGTTATAGAATCCTTTAACCTGTAAATATATAACTTGTTGCAGCCACCAAAAAGTGTAACTAAAATAGAAAATGCATACTAGAAGTCTGATTACTAAAAGAATAAAATACATACATTTGGATGTTGAACATGGCGCTGTTAGAAGCTGTAACTGAGAATTCCAAATCACGATAACAGCCACAACTCAAGCAATATCCTGGACCAATATCACATGTGACACCTTTTTCTTTAATCAACATGTGCGCCACCTTGCTGATGCCCATTTTATGCTTTGAAACCTTCATAACATGCAAGACATTTCAGAATGCAAAATGACATTCATCAATGTTAAACATAGGGGTCAAAGCGAACTAGATAAATATTGGGTCAGATACAACATAGATCAAAATCTATCAACCCAAACTTCACTTGTTTATTAAACAGGACAAAAGCCAAACCCAAACCTGACTATTTATTAACAATTACCTAACCCAACCTACTATGAGTTGAATCAAGTTAAAGGATCAAGCGATTAAGCATTGCCATCCCTAACTATACATGCTAATGACATCGTATTGACTTAAAGTAAAAAAGCTTCTTGATAACATATCTAAAGATCAGCAGTAAGCCTAGATTATCATAGCATACAGGCAAAGAGAGTCTGCAACTATAAGATGCACCAGAAACTTGCAGAAGATCATCCCCGATCTTTTGTAATGTGACACATGTGAGACCACACCTAGACAGTCAGCTTTAGGACACCGAAATGCATTTATAACAAGGTCTGAAAAATTCAACTCTGAACAACTTGAGCACTGGCATTTAAATGAGTATTGCTCTTCAAGTAAATTCTGCCTGTCCTGAAGATCCAATTGCCCAACCTGCAAGGAATTTTCGCTGGTGAAGCAGAATAGATGCTGGCATGTTAAATCCACCTGTAAAAATTCATACACAGCAGAGAAAAAGAGAGAGGGACTACATGTGGTTGTTGATATGTTAGTGGCAGATATCTGCCAAATTACCTGGGGACCATAAGATAGCTCCAGTGGATGCCATGCTGGCACAAATTCTGTGGAATGTATTAAAGCATCCGTGCAAGAAATAAGCATGAATATTGGCTGGCATGAGTGATTAAACAACCTTCCAGTTGAATAGATAGCTTGACCTACTCTCACCTATTTTCAAAACACACAATAAAGAACAAGATGAATAAAAGGAACTTGATTATTAAAGTCAACAAAGAAAATGCGTATATATTACTAATAGTAAAAAAATTTATAGAATATATTCAACTAGTTCACAACATATTTCCAATATCTTCACATAAAAGCAAAATCATATGCCAGAATATCAGTAATGAATAAAGTCAATAAGCATTTACAACATGGCTTTCTGGGTATTATGATAGACCTCTTGCCCAATGTTCCCTTGGCTAGAAATCTGGCACCAACTTAGGACAAATTAAGAGCCTGCTCAAACTTTAAGTGATCGTGCTTCACTTGCTTAGCCAAAAGAAGGGGTTTGAAGCACTGGGATGTTGTAGGAAGTTGGAGGCTTAAATGAAAACATGGGTTGAAAGTGGGAAATTAGGTCTGCTGATTGGACCCCAATCTGGTAACTAACTAACTGCTGATAGATAACAGCATAACCCGACCCAGTCACCAGTTTTAGAACAATGGCAGTGGACTTGTAATTTATTTAGAATTTTAATTAGAAGCAGCGGACTTGAATTTGTTCTATTACAAGGGGAAGTTCCAAAGCATCAGCAAGAGATTTTAAGGAATAAACATAATCTGAATATTGGAAAAGCTTGATATATCTACAGAAATAATCATTTATTGGGCTACACTTTTGATCATTCAATGTTATCTAGTGTGCATTCATTTTGCCAACACCCTTCTCCATAGCATAGCATTGGGAGAGATTCCAGCTTTGAACCTAGGTGGCATTACCACCATATTCACTCAAAAAAAAAATTTATAGTCAACCAACTTGCTAGCACATGTTAACATTGGCAATTTCTCCCAGACAAGTGCTTGTTAGCTGTTCTCTGTAGTGGACACAGCTCTGCTTTGTGCTAATATTTCTTCTTGGACCATCTCGAGTCATATTTATGATGCCAGTATTTAATTTACACAACAGAAAACTTGTAGTAAAAACTTGATGTGATGCATTATAGTTGATTATTATCCTTTAACCTCAGTAACAGCTAAAATTTTTTGAAGAGTGCTCAAAAATAAGTTTACCACTTGGCTACATGCCACACAACTGCAACATAAAATTAAAACGACTGCCACAAGGATCCTAATAGTCTTGACATGTAGAATAGGTTGAATACTGTATTTGCATAGAACAGATAATATTGGTTAAAAGGGGTTATTGTTGATGCTGATCATAATAATGAGTATATATCCTGAATCTGTAAGACAAACTGTTTATGCTGAACAGATGATGTTCATGCATCCTTCATTATTTATCAGCTCATATTACTAGCACACTTGCTATGCACACTGCATTCTGTATTTGCAACAAACAGCCAAAAATGTTGGTCATACAAGATAACACGAATGCAACCTATAATATTGATATTATCTTGAATAAATGGTCCATATGTGGTAGTGTATTTGCAAGTTAGTCAATGGTAAAGCATTATACCGAATCCTGAAATTATACCAAAAGAGAATATGGAAAGGGTAAAAGATATAGTCAATACAAAGTTAAATATGAAACAACAAAGTCAAACAAAAAGAATTAATCCAGGTAGAAGTTTATTTCTTCTGTAAAACCTACAGAGAAAACCAACATGATAGATGCAGAGTTTCTAACAAAAAGCAGTCTGCTCACAAAAATTTCCATTCTCTTGAACATAAGTATCTTATACAAGCTAATAGGATATAGTGTTTTTCTATATGGAAAAGGTGACAGCATAGATATAAATTACAGTATTATTATTTTGAATGGCTGCATGACTATTAATAACAAAAGAAATAGCACTACAAAATATTTGTTCTTCATTTTTTATTTATTCCAGTTTGATTTTCTTTTTGTGTTCATTTAGTTTCAATTTTTTTTCTGCTTTGACCAATGAATCTAGCTCATGAGGACTCTTCCAGAGGCCCACTAATTTTTCTTCACGGGAGACCAACGGTGGCTATCCACTGGAAAATGTTCAAGTTCATGATGACTTTACCTTTGCTTAAAGAAGAACTCTGATACAGTGGTTGAATGCATTGATGACCATGTTTACAAGAGTCTTGTGTGTCAACATATAAAGGCATGCTTCTGTCATCCAGAAACATTTGCAATGAAGATCACCATCTCATCTCATTCTTTACCTACTTTCTGTTTACTTCCCCAATTCCATTCTACATTTCGGCTTTTCAAAGGCTAGACCACCCTTGCTTTTAATTTATCTTCTAAATGGCTGCTTCTGAGGAGCAAAAGCAATATTTGGGTCATTGAATCTGCAGAGATGATTGCTAGAAATGCATAACACTGGATAGGATGATTTTGTTTAGGACACAAAATTAGCATGCTCCTATCCAGAATTCTCTAAACCCTATTTTCAAGCTAGATCTAAATTTCTAAATATCCAGACTCAATTAGGTCAAAAGTTTCCCTATTTTGCAACTAGATTAAGCTTTTTATCAGCTCCCAACTTAAGTAAGGTTTCTTTGTCACGATCTAGAATGCATTGAGGAGGTGAGTAGCAAATTATTGTTATTCTGGATGATGGAACATGTTTCCTGGTAAAAAGGCAGCATCAACAACTTTTGCAGAAGAAATGAATAAATATATTTGCTCCAATTAGTATCATGCATGCCAAGTGCAAAGCTTTGGAGCAAAAGGAAAAGGTGAGACAATTTGTTTAACAGATACAAAGTGGCAAATGTGAAATGATACAAGTAAAATGAGATTATCTATTTCAATCGTAAGCAATATGTATTGCTCACTTTCTTGATCTATACACAAGCATCCAGGAAAAGTTTAAAGAACCGTGCTTTTTCTTTACATAAGGCATGAGCAAAAATTAACTACAGGCTGAGTGAATACACAAAGGTGTGTCGTACACAAGTGTGTCGTACTTTATCACGTCCTTAAGCAGGCAAACTATTTGTATGTACCATACCCTTCCAAATAGCAGGCAGACCATTGCAAAATCTTGTTACGACCACCAATGAGTCCGAGCATGATGAAGTAGAAACTATTCCACCTAAATGACACATCCCGACCAAAGTTCTTAAAAGCACGCTTGAGGCGCAAGAGGCTCAAGGCAAGGTCCCTGCGACTCTCACCCCCTCAGACAAGGCGAGGTGGCTAAGGTGCCACCTAGGCGCTTGAGGGGCGCACCTGACCTAAGCTCCAAAGGCGCACCTGACACGTGCTTCAACCGCCTTAGTCAGGAGGAAAAAAAGGGCGACAGAGGCTTTTGGGAAGTCAGACAGACCCTTTGACTTTGACACAAAGAAGGAGAAAGAAGAGTGAGACGATGGAAAAGAGGGCAGCCACGATAGCCGATCGAAGACCCACTGCCATCGGAGCACCACCCAGCCGCCGGAGAAGAGAGCCCACTCACCGATTGACGCAACCAAGGACCCACGACAACTGATCGAAGACCCACAGCCATCGAATCACTGCCTCAGCCATCAGAGAATAGAACCCACTTGTCGATTGACGCAACCGAGAACCCACGATCGCCGATCGAAGACCCACAACCGCCGATCAACGAACCACCTGCTGGAGTCACCACCAAATAGTACGGCTCCATTTTTTTCTTTGTTTTCTTTCTCTCTTCTTTCCTCTTCTCACCGTTCCTTTTTTTTTTTGGCGACGTTCTTTTTTTTGTCATCTACGTAACCTTTTTTTGCACCGCTCATCATTCCCTCATTTTTTTTTGTTGGCGACATTCCTTCTTTTTTTTTGTCATCTACAATAACTTTTTGGGTTTTTTTCGATTTTGTAACATGGAACACTTTTTTTGGGTTACATTCTCCCTTCTCTTTTTTTTTTGGGTCACATAACCAACGCACGGTGTATATAATAGAATTTTTTTTGTGGGGGGGGGGCCTGATTTCATTATCATTGTTTGGCACCTATTTTAGGAGGTTAAATGGATTCCGAAAGCTATGGGTCATCTAAAAAGATCCAGCATGGAAGTATGAACATTTAATTGACCCAACGAGCAAAACAAAATGATATTATTTGTCATTTTTGTAGAAAAATGACTAAAGGAGGGATTTGTCGGGCAAAACAGCATATAGTTGGAGGGCTTCGAAATGCCAGAGGTTGCCAAAAATGTCCACCACATATTCGTGAAGAGATTGAAGATTATATGTTAAAAAAAGCAAAGAAAAGAAACAAGGTAATTTGTTGACTGATTTTGATGATATGGAAGACTATGGTGTGATGAAGAAGATGAAATTCAGGTGGTTGGTCCTCATAGTAAAAGAAATGGCGATACAAGCAGAAGTTCTATGGCTAGTAGCAAGGCACCTAGCTCAAAGAACCAAAAGAGAAGGGTCCTATAGATTTGTATGTTACTCTTGATGCAGAAATGGTTGTTCATAGTAGAAAGAAGGCAAAGAAAAGCAAACTACTATCAATGAAGTATGCAAAAAAGAATTAAGAGACAAGGCTTATAGAGAGTTGGCTAGGTGGTGTATGATGCCGGCATTCCATTTAATGCCGTGAATTGTCCAAGCTTTGCTGTTGCAATTGCAGCAATTGGACAATTTGGTCCTGGCATAAAACCTCCAAGTTATCATGAGGTTAGGGTCCCTTTGTTAAGAAAGAAGTTGAGCATACTAGAGATTTGATAAAGGGCCATCAAGAAAAGTGGGCAAGGTATGGATGCTTGATTATATCAGACGATTGGAAGGATGAGATTGCAAAGAAAGACAAAAACAACTTTTTAAAAAACTCTCCTAAAGGATCCGTATTCATCAAATCTGTTGATGCTTCCCATATTGTGAAGAGTGGAAATCTCTTATTCAAATTGCTTGATGACATGGTGGAGCAAATTAGAGAAGCAATTGTCATTCAAGTGATGACTGACAATGCCTCTAATTATGTAGCTACAGGTAGAATTCAATTTGAATAAACTTTTCCATCCTTAAGTTTTCAGAAATTATTTAGTATAATTGTAATTTAATATTCAAATTTCTGAATTTTGAATAGGGAGATTGGAGGCAAAGAGGCCAAATTTATATTGGTCATCGTGTGCTGCCCATTGTATTGACTTGATGTTGCAGAATATTACAGAAATTCCAGCAATTAAAAAATATTAAAGAAGGCAATTTTTTGAATGGGTACATCTATAGCAAAACGGTCATTGTAAACTTGATGAAGAGTTTCACAGTGCAAAGAGAGCTGCTTAGGCCAGCTAAAACCAGATTTGCAACTGCCTTCATCACTCTTCAATCAATACATAATCAGAAGAATAATTTGAGGAAGATGTTCAATTCTGAAGAGTGAAAATCCAAATCTTGGGCAAAAGAGTCAGCTGTCAAGAGAGCAATTGTACTATTTGATGTCTACATTTTGGACTAACATTGTTTATATCCTTAAATTGTATGGCCCTCTTGTTCATATTCTTCGATTAGTAGATGGGAAGAAGAAACCTTCTATAGGATATATCTATGAGGCTATGGATAGGGCAAAAGAACTATTACCAAGTCTTTCAGTGGTAAAGAAGAGTGGTAAAGAAGAGAGGTACAAGTAGGTCTTTAAAATTATTGATGCTTGGTGGGAATGTCCACTACATCGTCCTTTGCACACAGTTGGCCATTATTTGAACCCTGAGTTATTTTATGAAAACTCCAATATTGAGCAAGATGAAGAGGTGATGGATGGCCTATACAAGTATATACAAAAGCTAGTTTCAAGTGTTAAAGTGCATTACAGATGAGCTAAACAAGTATAGAAATGCTCAAGGCCTTTTTGGAATACCCATGATTGTTAGGTAAAGGAAGACAAAATCACCGGATAAATAAATTACTTTATTTTGCTTTATAGATTTAGTTGTACGCTTATTTATATTTGTAATCCCAAAGCACTTTGACACTTGTTTAATCAACAGTGGAGTAGTGGGTTGCATATAGATCTTCAACTCCAAACTTGCAAAAGTTTGCAGTGAGAGTTCTTAACCTCACTTGTAGTGCTAGCGGTTGTGAAAGACATTGAAATGTGTTTTCACATGCAAGTACCAAGAAACTCTATTATTATTATTGTGTGATAGCTTTAAGAGATTCTAGATTTGATGCAGTTATATTATCAAATAATTTTATTTATTATTTTATATTTTTATTCTTGCAACTTTATAGTAAAAAGAGGAATAGGCATGCTCAACAACACTTGAATGATTTGATATTTGTGAAATACAATAAAGCCTTGAGGCGCCAATCAGGGTTCGCCGTACCAGACCGAACCGCCTGGTACTGGGCGTACCGAGCCGGACCGGTGCTTTAACGGTCCGGTTCGGACCTTTTTTTCGAAAACACCCGAACCGCATCGAACCTCTCGGTTCGGTCTGGTTCGTTCCGTACCGCCAAACCGAACGGTATGGATCGGTTCGGTCCGGTTCGGCATGAACCGAACCGTGCCGACATGCCCATGTGCATAAAGTGGGGAGGGGGAGGGGTGGGGTTGGAGACCACATGCATAAAGTGAGCCTGTTTGGAGTTCTCTGAGATGTCTCAGAGAACTCCCGAGGATCCGAAGCTTATGAAGGTCTCAACGAAACCGTTAAGACCTCCGAAAAATTAGAAAAAAAAAAAACTCCGTCAAATTGTAGGAGTGGTTCGAGGAGAAGCTGATCTTTGGCCGGAGGTAAGATAATGTGTTATTTTCTTAGTAAATATTTTTTTTTATTTTGTTGTTAAAAATAGGATAAAAATGAGAAGAATGAAAATAAGAGAAAATCATATCAAATTTTATAATTTTGGGATGATTTAATTATATGTAATAGATCTTTGAAAGATCTACACGATGACACCAAAATTATTAATTTTTGTTAAT
>KE505021.1:515549-541434 GCA_000441515.1 Elaeis oleifera | reverse complement strand
TGATAAATATTCGAGAGTACGGTGCAGCTTGGCTAGAGGGTTCGACTGATGTCCCTTTAAACTATGCTGATGATCCAGACATCTACGAACGTCACAGACACTCGATAAAAATTAATGCAGAGTACATCTTAAGGTTCGTATATCAGTTATTGCGCTTTGTACTTAAATATTTAGATACATTTTAATGCGTATTTTATATATTTTTCTTAATTTTAAGATGACATAGTTGAAATATAATGTAAATAAATATATATTTAAATTTGGATCAAGAGTCTTTGTACCGCAACCTAACTCCAAATTGAACCCAAATATGTCAATAATATGCAATATAATGTTATATTGAGGTTGTATTTATTAATTATTAACTTCAAAAATCCAAAAAAAAATTAAAAATCGAAAAAATATTGTGTACCGGTACCAGACCGGTACGCCTAGGCGTACCGTGTGTCGGTACGGTACGGTACCGGTACCGTACCGGTCCGACACCGGCACGCCGTCCGGTACCGGTACAGCGAACCTTGGCACCAATATAATAGGCATGAGAATAAAGGTCCCCCTCTTGATGAAGAAGCATTCGCACTAATTCTTGTGCGATAGGTAGGCTCATCAACTCCAACAGCCCTAGCAACAGCATCCCAAGTCAAATCATCATCACCATACACCAACTCAACATCATCATCATTGGAGCCCCCATCCATTCTTCCCACCAACCACTCATTACTATCATCAATGTCCTTCAAAAAAATAGGATCAACAGTCTCATGCCTATTATATCGGCACCTCAAGACTCTATTGTATTTCACAAATACCAAATTATTCAAGCGTTGTTGAGCAAGCCTATTCCTCTTTTTACTATGAAGCTGCAAAAATTAAAATATAAAATAATAAATAAAATTATTTGATAATATAACTACATCCAATCTAGAACCTGTTAAAGCTATCACACATAATAATAATAGAATTACTTAGTACTTATATGTGAAAATACACTCTAATTTCTTTCACAACCGCTAGCACTATAAGTGAGGCTAAGAACTCTCACCGCAAACCTTTGCAAGTTTGGAGTTGAAGATCCATATGCAACCCACCACTCAACTGTTGATTAAACGAGTGTCAAAGTGCTTTTAGGTTACAAATATAAACAAGCATACAACTAAATCTATAAAGCAAAATAACTAATTTATTTATCCGATGATTGTCTTCCTTTGCCTAACAGCAATGGGTATTCCAAAAAGACCTTGAGCATTTCTATACTTGTTCAACTCATCTATAATCTTATCTTGCGCTTCAATACTTGGAACTAGCCTTTGCATATACTTGTATAGGCTATCCATCACCTCTTCATCTTGCTCAATATTGGAGTTTTCATAAAGAACTCAGGATTCAAATAATGGCCAGCTGCGTGCAAAGAATGATATAGTTAACATTCCCACCGAGCGTTAATAATTTTAAAACCTTGTACCTCTTTTCTCTACCACTGAAAGACTTGGTAATAGTTTCTTTTGCCCTATCCATAGCCTCATAGATATATCCCATAGGAGGTTTTTTCTCCCCATCCACCAATCGAAGGACACGAACAAGAGGGCCAGACAACTTAAGGATATAAACAATGTTAGTCTAAAATCTAAGCATCAAAACAATACTAACTGCTCTCTTGGCAGCTGACTCTTTTGCCCAAGTTTTAGAGTTCCACTCTTCCGAATTGAACATCTTCCTCAAGTTATTCTTCTGATTATATATTGATTAAAAAGTGATGAAAACAATTGCAAATCTAGTTTTAGCTAGCCTAAGCAGCTTTCTTTGCCCTATGAAACTCCTCATTAAGTTCACAATGCCCGTTTTGCTATAGATGTACCTATTCAAAAAAATTGCCCTCTTCAATGTTTTTTTAATTGCTGGAATTTCAATAATATCCTCCAATATCAAGTCAATACAATGAGCAGCATACGATGACCAATACAAATTTGGCCTCTTTGCCTCCAACAATCTCCTTATTCAAAATTCAGAATATTTGAATATTAAATTATAATTGTACTAAACAATTTCTTAAAGTTAAAGATGGAAAATTTATTCAAATTGAATTTTATCCGCAGCTACGTAATTAGAGGCATTGTCGGTCACCATTTGAATGACATTTGCTTCTCCAATTTGCTCCACCATGTCATCAAGCAATTTGAATAAAGATTTCTGCTCTTCACAGTATGGGAAGCATCAACAAATTTGATGAATACCAATCATTTAGGAGAGTTCACTAAAAAGTTGATTATGTCTTCTTTGCAATCTCATCCTTCCAACCGTCTAACATAATTGAGCATCCATCCCTTGCCCACTCTTCTTGGTGGCCCTTTATCAAATCTCTAGTATGCTCACGACATTAGCTTGCTCACCACATTTGCTGAATTGTCATAAGCTGGCCCTTCATCAAAGCTGGTCCACATTAGCTTGATCAAGTTAACATAAGAGGGGGATCACATAGGCAATCATCACCACATTAGCTTTAAAAATACAGGTAACCTTTGGACCAGCTTATGACAATTCAGCAAATTTTCTAAGATAACAGAAAATGCTTATTAGAAAACAGACAATTACCAAACTTCAGCCCCATCACTTACAGTCTCAAAACTACTTAACCAAACCATGCAGATGGTAGGTTACTTGTATGTACAATTATAATAATGTAACCACTATATTCAATCACGGCTGTCTACAGAATGGGAAACTAATAGTGGTGGAGGAAGCAAGAAGGGATGAGCCATGGTGACAATGTTTTTCTAACACCAAGCCCCACTACATTTCTTATTCGTGTTGCAGTCAATGCTGACTCCTTCTTTTAAGTTTTAAAAGTCATTATTTTTAATAGTTCTCTGGACAGCCAGTCTTATTAAAACATAGACCAAATGAAATATTATTCAGAAATGTGTGGCATAAATTCTGATATGGATAGATTCCATGATAAAGACAAAGGCTGCCATTTTAATCAATAAATCATATTTTTAAAACCTTGTGATACGAAGTACAAGGTAATATATATATTCTCAAGATTTTTTTTTTTCAATGAATCAATGCTTAATGGAGAACTATCAGCTGCTATAATATAAATAGGTTTATATGGGACAATAGCATGACACTCAACATATATTGTTCTCAACAAACCTGTTCTGTATTACAGGTAAAAGCATTTCTAGTGTGGAAAGCTTTAGTGGCTTCTTCGGTGCCTCATGTCCATCTAATGATTTCATATGGACAACTGCCATAGAATTAACCTTGATTTGGGAAATCAGCAGTACCAACTGCAGAAAAGGTGAAGATTCATGTCACTATTTTGTTAAATGGTAAACATAACTGAAAGCTGCATAAATCTTAGATTTTATTTTCAACTTGAAGTTATTAAAATACCAATATGGTGCATGCAAAATATAAAAAGCTGGATAAATGAGATTAAGCATCAAATCAATGTCTGTCAGGCAAAAGTTATATTTACATGTTTTTAATATTTCACTTAATATTATTATATCAGGAAGAATTCATATATAAATTCACAAATATAAGCATAAGATGAAACTATCCCTTAGCTACTAAGAGTCCAGAAGCCTTTAGTCAGTAAATACAATAACCGTTGAGATATATTTATGGTTATTACCCAAGGGGGGCTTATTTGGTACAAAACCAAAGGACTTCTGTATAGAAATTTTCACATACAGCTCCATACACATACAAATTAAGGTTTGAAGAATGCTAAAGCTCTCAAATAAGGACTTATGCTTCTAAAACCATTATCTATCGTTAACAGACAGTCCACGGTTGGGTATGGATGGGAAAAAATAATGATTGTTGAAATATGAGGCAAAATTGTACAAATTTGTTGCAAAATAGCATTAACTGGCTGAGTTATCCATAATTAGGATGAAAGGCCACAGCTAATTGGCACAACCAGTGTGAGCAAACAAACACAGCTGTTATCAAATTCTCATTTAATGCTTTAGTACAAGAGGACTTGTCCCATTTGTCCTTTGGCACCCAAAATGAATAAATGATATAGAAAGAAACTAACATTAACTTGCTTCCTTTTTAGCCATTTGATTTCAATAAATATTCGATATGTGATACATACCTAACCACAACATCATTAAACTTCTGTAACCATCCACCAACTTATTTTATAATGCATTATGTCCAAAAAAAATACAGATGATTTTATTGAGATGAGTACTGAAAGTATGTCCAACAGTCATTATTTTAGTTGAACAACAATATTTTTAACTAATTATATAGCTATTGTTATTTCAATTTTCACTATTACTGTTATATGATATCATGGAGACATTAAAATCATTATAACAATTTCCATAATGTTATAATGGCCAATATTTTAAAACTCGACAGGGATAAAAGTTTAGGTTGATAGGTTCCATTATACTAACAAAACATGCAATTCTTTATTTCACATTGACTGACTTGCTTTTTGCATGATATCATCCAGGCTCAAGTGGCAATAGTTGATGTATTCTTTCCATGTATTCTTTAATCATGCAAGACCAAGATCATGATCAGCATGAAAGGAGTGCATAAAGAATTAATGTAACATGGGAGAAGGGGCCTGTAAAATATTCTGATGTCAGAATTAATATGGCAAGTCAAGCAGTGCTTGAGTGGCAACAGGCCCATTTCTAGGTTCTTCCTGTAGGCATCATGCACAAGACCACAAAAATGCCTGCACAAGACTAGATAAGAGGCCTACTGGTTGATAGACAAAACTCACTGATTAATGGGTATGCATTAGGAATAAACATTTCTTTATGCCAAAGTTAAAATTACCCAAAAAAACACAGTGTAGGTAGAGTACAAGATCTAGCACCACCTTTAGTTTATTTAGCTACAAGTTTTCTTCGAAAAATATTTTAATCATTATAAACACGGACCCTGACATATGTGTGAGCATACAGATGCATGCATGCATGTTGACATAGATAACAGGCCTTTCAGTAATGACCTTTTATTTAGCTGTTATTTTGCCGCAATATACATTTAATCAAGGTTTCAATAATGGCATCATTCCATTATGGCAGACCCCTCTAGAAACCAGCGGTGGCCATGATAATGGTTATTATGGCCTTTATCGACTCCATCCTCGAAAAAAAATTTTAATATTAAAACAATTACCACTATAATGGTCTTATAACCGTTATGGTGGTGTTACAACAAAAGAAAAAAAAGAGAAAATAACAATGTTATTTTCCTAGATGGCACTGACTTTATTCAGGGAAACTTGATGCCAAAATTTTATTTCTAAATAATATTATTTCGTTAAGAAACATCTGATTTGCAAACAACAGCCACTATTTTCATTATATAACTTCCAATGGTAACATGATACTGGTCAAACAATGGTTATCATTTAAATGCCTGTTATTAATATGTATAACCCAGCTGACCCCATCTGAAACTGTTATAACAGCCTAATAAGTAATAACATTATAATGGCCCTTATTTTCAACCATGGCTAATCTAAACAGCATGTTGTTCATCATTTCATCATTCATTTCATAAATAATATTTTTTCCAAATTAATGTATCAAGTTCATTGGAAAGAAATTATACATTTAAACAATAGCATGTTAATTTTTAATTATTATCCACATGCCAATGCAATGATTGGATCACATGGTAGGGGCCCACAGTCCACAAATGGATCCTACTCATGGTCCTTCAACATGGGCCAATTACGCATGCCCAGGTATGCTGTACAGCCGAATTGGTTTTCTTAGTTAGAAAAAGATACAAATTAGTATAAGCCCATGCATAGATGGCCGGCATTCTTATGCATCCAATGCCATATACAGATTGATAAAAGGTTACAGTTCTGTAAACATGAAAAGGAAGAAAAAAATGAAAATCACAATTAAATAAAACCTGCATGATGGTAGCTTTTTTTCTTACTACAAGTTTGTTTTTACTCTCTAGACGTATATTATAGTAATTACCACTATGTCCAATAATATAGTATCTGTATATAATTACCATGAATTAATGTTCCTATCAGAACGAAGAAAATCCCATGAATTAATGTACCCCAAATAAAAGGTGGAGTTTGCAGATATTTTTGACTTGATTTGCATGATAAACTTTGAGAGTATTGTCGAATCAACTGTCAACCTAAAATCAACCAATTGGTTTTAATTCTTGGCCAAGGCAACTATTCCAAGGTGACTGTTTCGCTACAGGAATTAGGTCTCATTGTACAATAAAGAATCAAATTTTAAAAACAGAAACTAGCTACTATTTAATTAGTTCCATGTATTCTTTCATGATAGAATCTACTGCTAATATATCAACTTATAAGCTAATGCCATTGAATATAACGTGACAGTGAACCTAGTGGATAGTTGCATAGTTTGAACTCTTCACTGGCTTCCGAGGTACATAATATGTATGCATTGATGATTTACCTCATTTCATAGGTTTGAAAAGAAGTAATTTCAAACCAATCTTCAAGTTCTCCAAGGTTTTTGATTTTGATCAAACTTTATACACCTTCTAAGTTCAAATGACCAATATCTATATATCACCAACATTTTCTGTTTTGATGACACTTGCAACTGTTTACCTTCCAAGTTCCAACATTCATGAGAATTTTTCTCCTCTTAGTAGGATCGAGCAGGTGCATGTTCATTCTAACAAAAGAGAGTTCATGTTAAAGGGAAATACTCAGATCTTGCAACTATTATCATTCTCTGTTATTATAGTTTTAGACAAGAAATATTTTTATCTTTGTTTACCTTATTAATTTTAGTACTCAAGGTTTTAAAAACCCAGACTAGAGGTGGTCTTAGTTTTTTGCCAAACCAATTTGGAACCAATACCTGACATATGTATGGGGCAGCATCCAAGTGTCGTACCAGGATGGCCAAAATCCCTTTTTTAGTTTGTTGTTTCTTGTGCATCCTTTAAGTAAAATATTTGTCTCTTTGAACGTATCTTCACACTCAATGGTTAAAAGGAAGAGCCATGCATATGGGTGCATTGGTTCAAATCACACGCAATATTATTTTATCCCCGACCAAAAAAAATAAACAAATGCTACATATTTACATCCTCATTAGCACAAAATAAATAAATATTATATATTTATATCCTTACAATGCATATTTTCTGCACAAATTACTAAATATATTATTAAATTATTATATATATCAGTATTTTGTTCAAGAGATTAGTAGTTTCATGAAATTATTATATAATATACAGGAATTAGTAAATAATAATTTAACTATACGTAATTGTTATCATCACCCTTCTTGAAAATTCGTCCGCACAAAGCAACGATAACAAAATAATTTTATGATCCATCTAGACAATAAAATGATAATCTATTGACAAAAATAACTCATCCAGACAAACTTTTCACTGACATGCACAAAGCTATTGGCAAAAATATTTTTTCCACATGGCAAAAAAATTAAGAAAACATGAAAAATTTTAAACTCAGCCAAATAGTAGATAATAATTTTATTGAGAAAATAATTCACCAAGACAATAAAATATTTATTACAATTTTAATGATGACATATGAAAAGTTATTGGCAACAGTTTTTTTTTTTTTCAGACGAGAACACATTCAATTAAACATGTCATTGCTTAAATTCAAACCCATGTGTCTTCATAGCAAACATAAACATCCAACCACCATGACAGATGTCCAACACTGTAATGGATTGGTACTTTTTTGTATACATTTATATTCTATTGATTTCTAATAATTCAACAACACCATCAAGACTGCTCCCTTGATGCCAACATTGAGGATGAGGTCTCCCTTATCCTCTCTTTCCCATGAGAATTTTTTTATATTAAGCCCTATTGAATGCCCTTCGAATCGGTTGTCTTGGTACCAACCGGTATCAACCATTTCGACCAGGATGCACAATCCATTCATTGTACCGGTCCAGGAGGGATCTATGCCAGTCAATACCAAACCAACCCAACCAAGATGCCCTCTTTTTTGAGGCTTCGGTGACCCTGCCCCCCACCACTGGTTGGGCAATAATAGAACCCTATCAGAATGCTATAGCCCTGATGTACCACCCCATTCCAACAATATGTAAAACCTTGGTACAATTATTTCACATCTGTTCACATTCATTTCCACTAGCATGTTGGCATCTTTATGCTTTTGCTCTCTCTCTTTGTGAAAAACACCAAAATTTTCTCAATCTACTGAGAGTTTTCTCCTTGGATACTGTTGCCTAGAAGAATGCCCCATGGATCCAATCCACCTTAGCTGACGATCTTTTTTACGGATGTTCTAGCTCTAGCTATCACCAATGCAAGCAAATACCTTGGCTCTGTCCATTTTACTAGCTGCAGTTTAATGGTATCATTTAATTGTTCATGGTCCCAAAATTTAGTTCTTTTGAAATATATGGGGCAAACTGCCCATCTATGATATTCCATTGGAGAAGTACGTTTGCTAGGGCTGTTCTATTTAAATTGCATATATTGTGTACAAATATGTAGATTGTATTGAGTGTGTATTGCATTTGAAGTCTATCCTTGGTATAAATGGTGGGCATTTATCCTCATTAGAGGCGTAAAGAGCACAGCTGCATAGTCAAATGCTGACTTCTTTTGACAGAAAAGGAAGGCCTAAGCCTAGCCAGATATTTAAGAGAAAGGCAGCTGGTTAATGCATAGACCTCATAGCTTTTGGATATTAAACATTCGACTATGTGGCTTCATGACATTGAGAAACAAAGCAATATCCAATTCACTAGGAATGGCATGACAAATTTATTTTTGATGTCAGTTCCAATGCTTGGAATGTTTTTTGACATCTTCCATGTTCATATTTTGTTATCTCAACCACGAATGGCTTACAGTATTTATGGTATTATAAGCTCCAATGAAAAATGTAAGCAATCTCTAATTCACAAAAATAGCTTTTTAATGAAGGTAAAATGACATCTAATAGCATTATATGCTAACACAGCCCCCCTATGAAGTACTGCTACTTGTGGAGATACCCCAGTTTAATCAATGAACTTTATTGTGAATTAAATGCACTTCATGCATTTTAAAAGAAATCTAAATTTTTAGGTACTTTCCCAGAAAAGGATTAAAAAAGTTCTCAAAAAAATAATAATAATAATTTGCAGATTACCTGTGATACAGAAGCCCGAGTGGATGGGAAATCTGAACCATAAAAATGCTGGAGACAATATGAAAGGACAGTTGCATATATATGCAACTCCATTTTATTAGCGGAAGGAATCTGACAGTAATTGTGGGCGAACTCCTACCAAAACAATGGCAAAAGTGATGTTAACAATGGCAAAAGTGATGTTAACCATGGCAACAGATCTTTCCTGAAGATGTTGAGAGCATAAAGCAGTTAGCAGCAAATATCCAAAGAAGTAAACCAAGATCTTTACCAAAGTTTCCATGGGATCAGAAATCTTCCCAGAAGACTTTTTTCTATATACTTAGACATTACTCGTCCAGCCAAACAACATCATGAGGCAAAACAGCAGACCAATGCACACCTCCACATTCATGTCTGTGTTCAGAAATTTGCTTTATGTTCATATCTGCTGTGGTGCAACTGACTCGGTTTGCCAAGCTGGCATTCATTACATGTTTTTCAAGTTCCGGTGATAGACTCTTTTGTACAGTGAAACTGCCTTTGTTCCTTAGAAACTGTTGCCCTCCAGCTTGTTCCTGGCAATGCTGAGAGCAGTAAATTGGTACAGTACATGAATGACAGAATAAGATGTCCGCTGGAACTTCATTGAAGCAAAAATGGCAATGAGTTTCCCGGCAAGACTTCATCACAATCTGCAGTTCACTGCTACAACTAAGAACATACTGCAACCTCAGCAGAAGGACATAATTCGAATATGACTGAAAGTCTAGAATTATATGATGTTGATTGACTGAAGATGAATTATTGTTAGGATCAGTGGAGACGCCTGGCATTGTTTACTTGTCATACATAAATGTGGATAAATAAATAAAAGAAGAAGACAGACACAAAATCAGATGACATGATGCAGCTGAAGGAGCCATAAACTATACCGCAGCAAGAGGTTCTTCACAATGAAGCAATGAGGCAGGAGGGATGTCACATGAAGAAGTCATTCCTCTGCCTTTAGATGGTGTGACGACACATTGTAGTGCAACAGGGTGCAGTTCAGCTGTCATTTAAGTCCAATAACATATTATTCCTTGGAAAATTCAAATAAATATTATAAATGTCCACATGAAATTACATTGTCATTGATATCAAATAAGGCATTGCCATGCAAAGGAAATGCCAATTTCCATTTCCTAATGTCATTGATCTTTTGAAAATTCTTCCATTACTCTAGAAAATTTTGGAGGTTGAAGATGAAGACGAATCTCAGTCACAGATGAGGAAAGTGTGACATGCGCCACTCTAGAAGCATTTTCTAACAAAAAAAACCATATCCGAAATTGGAATGCCACCAATCGGTGCCGATCCAACCACCATAGGAGGTCGAAGTGGTGGTGCATGTAGGCCACGTGCTATGATTGGCACATGTATTTCCATCTAGTGGGAAGCAGTTTTTCAAATGGCAAAAATTGCACCCCCATGCATATAGGGAGGCGCATGGGGCACGTGTAGGGTTTTTCTAAGGTCATTTTCGTCCAACCCTTTTCCTATAGACTCAGAATAATGTGAGTAATTTTTCTATGATTTTTTAAAGTATGTTGTAAAGCAATAAAATATTTTTATGAATTTTTATTTCTCGGGACTTCAAAAATTGCAGAAAAAATATTTTTTGAGAAACTAAAATTCTGGAAAAATATGTTAAAGTTCTGGAATAATCGGTTTAATGAGGTTGATGCTTAGTTTGAGCTTTTGGGTACTCCTAAGTATTAATTTTGATTTTTCCATAACAATACGTAATCTTTTAATATTAAAATAGTATTAAAATATGAACATGTTACCCAATGACCTTGTACATTATTTTTAATGCATTAATGTATGTTTATTCCTTTATTAATGCATGAGTTAAGGGATTAAGCAGTTGAATAATGTATAGATGTTCTTGCATGTATTATTAACATGGTTTGTTTAATGATAACTACAAAAGTGTTGAAGGGGGCACGAGCTATGATGTTGCTTCGTCCCATCATAGAATATACAAAGAACTGTTAGAAACATAAGCATACATTTGAATGGTATTGTAAGGCAATACCTGTTTTCAGTTAGTGCACTCACAAGCGAAATGACCCAGCTTGCCACAGAAAAACAAGTTATCACTGTCTTGTCCTTCTTACCAATGCATTTCCTTTCTTGCGCTTGTTTTCTTAGCCTTCTTGGGTTCGTAACCTGCTCCCTTATCTTTCTCATAAGGCTTCCGACCTTTCTTTGGCTTGTACCTAGGAGCTTTGCTCGGACCAGCCTCAGCCCCATAGGCTTGGTTAGAATATTTTGTCACCTCTAGACGACCCTCCTCCAGCTCCAGATGACACCTAATATCCTCAAAGGTCTTGACAATGTAATTGTGCATCATATTGATAACATTGTACTTCCAGCTCTTAGGTAAGGAACAAATCACTACCTACACTTGCTACTCATCAATAAGTACATCGCCAACAGACTTAAGCTCTCTGATCATGTTTGACATATCTCACATATGCTACCTTATTGTAACATTTGGGTGCTTTTTATAGATGTCTAACTTGACAGTCAGCCTTCTCAATTTGGAAGCTGAAGTGCCTCCAAAGGCTTCCTTAAGAGCTTTCCACAACTCATGGATAGTCTCATACTTCTCATATTCACACATTATGCCATTTTCCATGCTGCTCGGCAATGTAATGCGAGCAAAACTATTCTTCCTTTCCAATCCTGGTATACCTTATCGTCTCTCCCATGTGAGCAGCAGTGCCCCTTTCGTGTTGAACTATGGAATGGAAGCAGCCTCTTTGGCCTCTCGTTCCTCAAGTATATACTGAACCTTACGATGCCATATATCATTTACCATTTAATTTCTCGCCTTTGTTCAATTGTTTCACAATATTCTTAGACGCATTTGCCATGGCAAATTCAACTATATAGAGACATGCACACACTATCAATTAGCAACAAACACAATCAGCAGCTCATGTTAATCTTGCAGCAAATTAGGAATTAATTAATAATAATTTTATACTAGCCACATAATCGAAAGTTCACAGTATTCTCAATCTCCTCCATAATCTAATATCTAATTATAATTTAACACTAACAGCACAATATATAGTTCTATGGAGAAATTCTCTTAATTCCTATTAACCTCATAACTCCCATTTAATCATATTATTCAAATTCGATTCAACAGATATTTAATCATATCATCGCATAAAAATGTAAATTGCATGCCATTCACACAAAAGCACACTACAATAAATATTCAGATATTTATAAGATGTTCATATAATTGAAATGCATAAACATATCCAACAGAATATTCACATATTTAGACTAGCAATTAATAGCACCAAGGTTCTCAAATAGTGTCATAGGCAAGGATCACCAACTCGAAACCAAACCCCATGCCGGCCAGTCGGCGGTACGAGTCGGTATGCCCCTGTACCAGACTGTACCAAGCCTAAATCGACACAAAAACAGAGGATGAACCAGAGGGAAAAAAAGAGAAAGGGAGGAGGGAGGGAGAGGAAAGGAAAGGAGGCCCGTGGAGATGCCTATGGTGGCCACCGGAGGGCTGCTGAGGCCTCCGAGGCTCCACAGTCCTCCGCCGATGGCCCTCCGATAGCCTCCTTGCCGCCTTCCCCTCCCTCCTTTCCCTTCTCTTCCCTTACTCTCTCTTTCGATCTCTCTCTCTTCTCGCATCTCGTGGAGGACCGCGAAGATCGGGAAGCTTGGCCCTCAGGCAGCCTCAACGAGCCACCGCCGACCTTCCCCTCCCTCCCCTCTCTCTCTTCCTTCCTCTCTTTCCTTCTCCCTCGCTTTGTTTGTATGGGTGTTTCGAATCAGATGTCCGAACCACACCAATTAGCCTCGATATGGTTCAGCACTGATACAATTAAAAGACACTGTAACACGATACTGAAGCGTGCTACTGTAACAATACAGCATAGGAGAGAAAAGAAGAAAAGAAAAAGAACGAATGCAATATGTTGTACATCTAAATACTATGCGATCTATTCAAATGAACTCTTAAAGGCCAATGCTAGAACTAAATATAAATCGACAACATGTTCAAAATTTATTAAATAATAATGATGAAAGTTTCATGACTGAGACAAACTTTCCAAGACCAATTACATATACTAGTTCCAACATAAAACACTAAGGAATATATTCATTCTAGACTTAAAACTGAGTTCAGATGGCTAGATTTTAATGATGGGATAAAAGGCAGCATGAGGTAAGGTTATGGGTGGATCTGTTATCTTCAGTACAGGAATATTTTAAAGATGTTCAAGTCTCAACCTGTTCACGAGATGCAGGATATACACAACCACCAAGGAGAGCAACACCGCGATAATAGGTTCAAGATGGAAAGAGGGAGCTGAGAGTCACAGGAGGAAGAAGCCGACGACGGATCCATCTGCGAAGAAGAGGCAACGATGATCCCAAAAGGAGGAGCAATTCAAGATAGAAGTATAGGTTAAACCTTTCAAAATTTTCTTCTCCCTTTTTTCTTCTTCCCATATCAAATTTATACAAGACATATGGTTGTTGGTTTGTTTTGAGTGGTTGTAGGATAAAGATATATTTGAATTAGTTTGTTTAGATATGGTTGTAGGTTTGTTTTGAGTGGTTGTAGGATAAGGATATATATTTGAATCAGTTTGTTGGGATATAGTTGTAAGTTTGTTTCGGATGATTGTAAGATAAGGATATATTTAAAGTAGTTTGCTGGAGTATGGTTGTTGGTTAATTTGATTTAGGATAATCTAGCCATCCGATCTCAATAAATTAAATCAAAATAGAACACACTCAAAATAAATAAATAAAATAAAAATAATGACTCGATGTACTGCATCAGTTCTCTCCGGATGGGCGAATTCTCAACCCCATCGAGAGAGCCTCCAATATAGCTGTGGAATAGGTCCTCCCAAAGTCGACATAGCTCGATCTCAGAAATCCAGATGCTATCAGTAATTGGACGCCCACGCCATCGTACTAAGTACCAGCTATGTGAACCCCATCGTGTTCCTGTCTCACGTACATCCAAAATCTCTTCTATGCCCTCTGATATGATCTCTGCGGCTGTGTAGAAGGGTAGGATCTCGACATCGATAGAAGGAAATCCTGATATTAGAACAGATCACCCACATTGAAAATCAGAGTAGGCAATCCTGGGGGCAAGTCAATAAAATAGACGCTCTTCCCCAGCTTCTTGAGGATCTTGAATGGCCCAAATTTCTTCCTGCTTAGCTTGTTGTAACCTCCCGCTGAAAATCACTCCTTCCTGAAATAGATCAGAACACTATTTCCCTCATTAAAATCCATATCTCGGTGGTGTTGGTCCGCGACTGTCTTGTATTTGGTTGTAGAATCCTGCAGCCTTTTGTGAACTTGTTATTGCACATCTTGAATCCGTTTCAAGTAGGTTTCGGCATCTGCACTAACTCTACCAGGGTATGGAATGGATACTCGATCAAGAAAGTGGAATATAAGATGGCCATAAAGGGCCTCAAATGGAGATTTTTCTGTGGTTCTATTGATAGAACTATTACATGCAAACTCAACCTGTGGTAAGATTAAGTCCCATTGCGTCGGTTTCTTACCTGCCAAGTATCTTAAAAGGTTGCCCAAAGATCGATTTACCACCTCAATTTGTCTGTCAGTTTGGAGGAGGCATGGGCTGCTAAAATTTAATTTACTTTCAACTTTGGCCATTAGAGTTCTCCAAAAATGACTTATAAATTTGGTATCCCTATCAGATGTGATAGACCTAAGAATGCCATGCAGACGCACAATTTTATTGAAAAATAGTATTGCAATATGCGATGCATCAGAGGTCTTTTTACATAGAATGAAATGAGCCATTTTAGTGAATCGATCAACAACTACAAATATTGAGTCAACATGTCGTGCAGTTTTGGGTAGGCCAAGAATAAAATCCATAGAAACATCTTCCTAAGGGGTAAAAGGGATGGGGAAAGGAGTATATAAACCTATGTTTGTGAGTGACCCTTGAAGATTTGGCAAGTTCTACAGTGTCGTACAAATCGCTCTACGTCTCTTTGCATATTCGGCCAATAGTAGCGCTCTTAAACTAACCCCAGGGTCTTATCCCGCCCGAAATGTCCCCCTAATCCGCTACTATGTAGTTCTTGAATCAAAGACTCTCTCAGTGAACCTTCGAGAATGCATAACTAGGACTGCTTAAAAAGATATTCAGACTCAGCGCAGAAATCGAAGAATTGGCTAATGCTAGAAGACAAACATTTTTCAATGATAGGTCTGAAGGGTCGTCCTTGTACTGTTCCTTAATCGCCTCAAGATCCACAATTTGCAAGGAGACAGCGACTAGGAGGTGGGTCCTATGGCTAAGTACATCAGCAATCCGATTGGTTACTCCCTTTTTGTGTCTCAAATGGAAGATGTATTCTTAAAGGAATGCAGTCCACTTGACATATCTTTTGTTGAGATTCTTTTGAGAATTCAAATAACGTAATGCTTCATGGTTCGAGTTAAGTACAAATTCCCGATGAACCAAATAGGGTCGCCAGTGCTTCAAGGCCTGCACAATCACATAGAATTCAACATCATATGTAGAATAACGTGATCGAGCAATGTTAATTTCTCACTGAAGAAGGCTATGGGGTATTTTTCTTGGGACAACACGGCCCCTATTCCCACATGTGAGGCATCACAATCAACTTTGAACATCTTATTAAAATCAAGTAGGACGAATATAGGTGCGCTTGTAAGCCTGTCTTTGACCACTTTGAAGTTCTGTTCAACTTCGGGAGTCCAGCGAAACTTACCTCCTTTCAGACAGTCAGTGATCGAGGCAATCAAAGAACTGAAATTTCGAATAAAACGTCTGTAAAAGGATGCAAGTCCGTGAAAGCTTCGAATCTCCATTAAATTTTCAGGGTTGGCCAATTTCGAATCACGTCAATCTTAGCTGGATCTACCTTAATTCCCTCAGCAGATACAATATAACCTAGGAAGATGAGGCTATCGAATAAAAAGTACACTCTTGATATTTAAATATAAATGATTCTCTCTCAAGGCTTGGAGCACCTGTCGTAAATGGTTCAAATGGAGTTTAGGGTTTGTGCTATATATCAAAATATCGTCAAAATAAATCACTACAAATTTTCTAATGAACGGCTGCAACACCTGATTCATGGTGCGCATAAAGGTACTTGAGGCATTGGATAGCCCAAAAGGCATAACCAGCCATTCATATAACCCCTCCTTGGTTTTGAATGCTGTTTTCCACTCATCTCCAGGTCGGATACGGATCTGATGATATCCGCTCTTTAGATCAACCTTGGAGAAACTTTTGCACCTCCCAGCATATCTAGCATATCATCAAGCCTAGGTATGGAAAACCTATACTTTACGATGATCTTGTTGATGGCTCGACTATCAACACATATTCGCCATGTCCCATCTTTTTTTGGAGTGAGGAGGGCAGGCACAGCCACGGGACTTATACTCTCCCGAATGTAGCCCTTTTTTAACAAATCAAGGACCTGTTGATGCAATTCTTCATATTCTGCTGGGCTCATCCTATAATGGACTAGGTGTAGGAGACTTATTTCTGGCACCAAGTCAATGCAATGCTGGATGTCTCTCAAAAGGAGTAGGCCATCAGGGAGTTCTTTTGGCATGATGTCAGAAAACTCATCCAATAATGGTGGAACAGCCGACGGAATTTCAGGAGCTTCGGTGGTTCTTTTGCCACTAAAGCATAAACCACAGGAGACTTTGGTAGGATTTTGGCAAATTGGATCTTATTCAAAATCATCACAGATTATCTCTCAGTGGGTGACAATTTTGGAATTGAATCAGACTTAGATATCAATTTGGGTGTACTATTAAGTGAAATCAATCTAACCTTTTTATTGTCCTTAGTGACTAGATAGGTGTTTTCCTTCCCGTCATGTATAGTGCTACGGTCAAATTGCCAAAGTCTACCTAAAAGCAGGTGACATACATCCATGGGTGCTACATCGCACCAAACCTTGTCAGTATAGGTCTTCCCAATGGAAAACTTAACCAGACATCGTCGCGTGATAAGAATCTCATCCCCATTTTTAAACCAAGCAATCCGATAAGGTTGTGCAAGCTTCTCAGTTTTCAGTGGAAGCTTATCAACCATCTCTTGAGAGATGAAATTCTCCATACTTTCGCTATCAATTATGACAGAACAGAATTTTCCCTGTGTTGCAGATAGTTCGAAAAGACTGCATCGTCTCCAATCATCCTTGATAGATTTAGGTGCTACAAGGACTCGATTGATTATAAAGTTTGGCTCAGTAGTTTCGACAGCCTCATCTAGGACCTCACTATCCTCAACAGTGTCTTCCTCTTGCACTTCTACTCCATCCTGATCACTCTCATTAGCATTTTCTATCAGGTTGGTCCTAGGCTGAAATTGTCTCAAAGAGCATTCAGATGATTTATGGCCTGCTTGCCTGGTTGCCTACACTTGTAACAAGTGACACTGGTTCCCGAGAGTTTGGAACCTAAATTCATTTGCTTTTAATATCATCGATAGGTTTCGGAGGGAGTTGGATGTCATTTTTCAAGGCTGATTTGGTCCTATAGAAAACTTCCCACTAGTATTATCCTGTCAGAATGTCTATTTCTTCAACTTAGACTCGGCCTTAAGTGCGTGACTATAGACCGCATCTATTCACTGAAAATTGCAAAAAATCAATTCATCCTGAATTTGAAGGCAAAGTCCAGCAAGATAGCGAGCTATCCGTTGTTCTTCATCCTCCCTAAGGTCATTACGGGCCTGAAGGTTATAGAATTCCTCGATATACTATTGCACCGGTTTAGACCCTTGCCTAAGGTTGTGAAGCTTTTGGAATAAAATTTGTCGGTAATCGGCTGGAAGAAATTTACTCCTAAGCTTCTCTTTCATTCGTTCTCAAATGGCAATCTTCTCTTTACCCTTTCAAATCCTATCGTTTTATACTTGCTTCCACCAAACTAGGGCATGGCCTTTCAACTTAGGGGTGACAAATTTAACTCTTTTATCCTCAGGTAGTTCTTTCCATTCAAAAAGTTATTCTATCTTGTTAATCCAATCTAACAACTCATCATGTTCTAACCTACCTTCGAACTCACTGACATCTACTTTGATACCCTAATCCCAATGTGCGGTGTTCGTTTGATGTTGGTTCGGACGATTTCTCCTAAGAGGACGGTTGGCTTCTATCTCAGGATCACTCTCTGATTCAATTAATCCACCTCCACTGGGCTAATGTTGGATATTCAAAGCCTCTAACATTTGTTGTATTTGGTTTAGTTGGGTTTGCATGTTTCTAATAGACTCTTGTCGTCGTTCGTAGGCCTCTCTCCAATCCCTAAGGTTTTCGAGATGGTTGTTTGCCATTCTAATGTACTAACGGCTCTGTGATGGGGAAATGGGGGTTTAAAAAGTCATGGACAGCAAACAAGGATGCCAATTAGAGGGTTCTAATTTCAGGACAGCAACAGAATTTTCTATGAATTTTTCAGACAGCAAACAAAGGCTTACAAAAAATAAATTTTAACAGCAAATATGCAATGATGATTGAATAAGATGCAACTTAATAAAAGCTAAATGTAAGCTAAAGTCAATCCCTAAGGTCAGAACTTGCTCTGATACCACTTGATGCAATTAAAGAGAAACTATAACACAGTACTGAAGCGTGCTACTATAGCAATGCAGCATAGGAGAGAAAAAAAGAAAAAAAGAACTAATGCAATATATTGTAAATCTAAATACTATGTGATCTATTCAAATGAACTCTTAAAGGCCAATGCTGGAACTAAATATAAATCAGCAACATGTTCAAAATTTATTAAATAATAATGATAAAAATTTCATGACTGAGACAAACTTCTCAAAATCAATCACATATACTAGTTCCAACATAAAATACTAAGGAATAAGTTTATTCTAGACTTAAAACTGAGTTCAGATGGCTAGATTTTAATGATGGGATAAGAGACAGTATGAGGTAAGATTATGGGTGGATCTGTTACCTTGAGTGTGGGAATATTTTGAAGAAGTTCAAGTCTCAACCTGTTCACGGGATGCAGAATATCCACAACCACCAAGGAGAGCAGCACCACAATGATAGATTTCGAGATAGGGAAGAGGGAGCTGAGAGTCACAGGAGGAAAGAAGCCGAAGACAGATCCGTCTGCGAAGAAGAGGCAACAACGATCCCAAAAGGAGGAATTCAAGATAAAAGTATAGGTTAAACCTTTCAAAATTTTCTTCTCTTTTTTCTTCCCATGTCAAATTTATACAAGCATATGGTTGTTGGTTTGTTTTGAGTGGTTGTAAGATAAGGATATATTAGAATTGGTTTGTTGGGATATGGTTGTAGGTTTGTTTGAGTGGTTATAGGATAAGGATATATATTTAAATCGGTTTGTTGGGATATGATTGTAAGTTTGTTTTGGATGATTGTAAGATAAGGATATATTTGAAGTAGTTTCTTGGAGTATGGTTGTTGGTTTGATTTGATTTAGGATAATTTAGCCATCCAATCTCAATAAATTAAACCAAGATAGAACACACTCAAAATAAAATAAAATAATATAATATAATATAATATAAAAGTAGTGACTCAATGTACTGCATCAGGCACGCTCCAAAATTGCCCGGATCGGGCCAATTTGACAAACCCTGGTCATGAGTGATCTATCACACAATTCTCAATCCAACCCTTCACAACGATATACCCCTTTCAGATCTCCTAAAGCAATATGCCTGGCATCTCCAAGATTAGGAATCACTGACAGAACAACCATTCGTCTAATATTTGTCGTCGCATAATGACTATGCTCGTATACAATCCTAAATCTTGATACCACATCATCATAAGATGCTATTATTGTAATACCCAGTTGGGTTCACCCAACCAATTTTGCAGCCCGCCTATGAGGCAGTGCCCACCTTTATCCCAAACCGAAAGAGGGAAAAATCCCCTATTCCACTACCTCCCACCCTTACATTCTCCCTCTTTCTTCTTTCTCCTCTCTCTCCCGCACGTTCCTCTTTCTTTCCCTCACGTGCGCGCTCTCTCTCTCTCTTTCGTGCCCACACATCCTATCTCTCTCTCTTGTTCCCCATCTTCTTCATCTTCTTCTTCTTCTTCTTCCTTCTCTTCTTCCTCTTTTCTTCTTTCCTCTTCTTTGGCAAGGTTGCTGTCCTAAGGTTTTCTCCCATCAACGTGAGTAAATCCTAATCTCTCTTGGCATTTAATCTTATTTCAATTTAGATTTAATTAGTATATGGTTTGGGGTAATAAGGAAAGATAGTTGCTAAATTGGGCGGATTCAATCTACTTGTGGTAGTCCGGAATTTTAATTCTGTAATGGTTAAGTATTTTAATCTAAAATTTAACAAAAGATTATCAACTGACTGCTCAACCAATCTGCAAAGTTTGGAAATTTTTGGATGCTATTTGATAGGGTAAATCAATCCCGGATTGGGGCTGTTATGCAGAGAGGACTGGTTAATCAGAAATTAAGGTTTTAGAAATTTAAGGAGTTTATAAATGATTACAAGGCAATGATATGATACTGATTTCAGATTATATGTATGTGTTTTGGGTTATTAGATTACGAATAGTACCGGTGAAGCACTAGATAACCTGATAAGGGATTTCTGCAAGGTAAGTAACCTCTACATAATCAAAGTAATTGCACAAAATGATAAATATCTATTACTTGAGAATGTGCATTGATTTAATTGCTACCATATACTTTGAAATTACGTCATTTGTTTGCTATACTGGTTATACTGAACCAAGCATGAATCATAGAATTATGAGTATTTCAAGTTTCGAATGCTTATGGTGATTTGCAAATTGGTAATCACAGGTTTATTACAATGGTTTTAATTGATAGAATTCTAGAAAACTTATATGAGTCTTTGGATTTTATGTTAGCAAATGTGAATACATTGATTTGGAAATTATACTGCATATGGATTATTGAAAGTTTGATGATTAGTTATTTTATGAATTTTATATACTGAATCAGAATTGTATATGTTGCAACTTATATATGTTAAAATAAAGATTGTTTGAATCAAATTTGTGTATATGTATTGAACTCTCGGTCTACCTACATTATGGACCCTACCACACGATGGTTGTACGTTGGCAATTGATATGGATTGTTTCAGAATTTGGCACTATGGATCTACTCTACAGGGATTAAATGCGGTACTATGCACCTACTCCGCAGGGGTTAAATACGATATACTAGGCCCTATCACAGGATTATATGTGGCCGTAGTTGTATAGACTGATGAGTTAATGTAATGCTTTTGAAAAAAATTATGATCCTATGATATCATCAAAAACTTGGAGGTAATCATCTTGTTTCATTGTGGATTTTGAAATACCTCAATCTATACATGAGTTTCTTCGGTTTGCATGATTATATCTATATTGTAGAGCTGTATGTTTTGACTCTATCTATAATATCATATTAATACATCAGTTTTATATCAAGTGCATATTTCGCTTCAGCAACTCGATTTTTTGACTATGTCTTAATTACTTACTGGGCTATTAGCTCGTTATTGTAACTCGTATATTTTACAGTGAAGCATGATGAGGATGGGTAGAGATTGGAATGTGAGATTAGAGCGAGGATCTAATAGCCATCTCAAACCAACCTTCTAAATTTTGTAGAACCCTCTTTATAGTACCTTTGCATGAATATGTAAATTATGTGACTAAAGTTATCTGTGAATAACAATTGTGAATATTTGTTTTAGATTTTGAGTTAACGGATCTTAGCTTGTGATTATTACTTGTTAGTTTGGTATGTTATTGATAGGTGGTGTGCGTTGCATGTCTATAAAGTCAATTCTTTGTAGGGATGCGGCGGCTATTCACATCCTCGATTTCTAATTGTGGGAATCGGGGCGTGACAATTATATTCTACAATCTCAACTGCTTTAAGATCTTTACCCAATTCTTCGGTAAAGAATTTCGCAAAGTAGATAATTTTACATGTTCGTCAATGGTATAATCTTGATCTACAATTCTCTTGAATAAATCATTCATGTGAACAATATGTTCTTTCATAATATGACTAGGGTTAATTTACATTCCATAACAGGACAAAGCAATCTCATAGCTCGTGCCCCCCCCCCAATGTTTTTATAGTTCTCATTAAATGAATCATCTAAATAGTACATGTAAGAACAACTGTACATTATTCAACTATTTAATTCTCAAAATCATGCAACAATAAAGGGAACAAACACACATTAATGCATTAAAAATAATGTACAAGATCAATCTGTTAAATGTTCATTTTTTTAATATTATTTGAATATTGAAATTTAAAAGGTTACGTATTATTATGGAAAATTCAAAACTAACACTTAGGAGTACCCAAAAAACTCAAATCATCAACCCCATTAAACAGATTATTCCAGACCTTTAATACATTTTTCCAGAATTTTAGTTGCTCAAAAATAATTTTTCTACAATTTTCAAAGTCCCAAAGAATAAAGACTCATAAAAAATAATTTACTGCTTTACAAAATATTTAAAATAACAGAAAAATTCCTCACATTATTCTGAGCCTATAATAAAAAATTTGGACCAAAATGACCTCGAGAAACCCTACATGCGCCCCACGCGCCTCCCTATATGCATGGGCCTGTGATTTTCACCATTTGAAAAACTGTTTCCCACCAAATGGAAACATGCGAATCTCCTACCACGATCCAATCGGCACCGATCAACTGTTGTTGGCATTCCGATTCCAAATGTGCAGTTTTTTTTTGCTAGAAAATGCATCTAGCGTAGCATGTGTCACACTTTCCTTGCCTGAGACCAAGATTCCTCTTCATCTTCAACCTGCAAAACCCTAAATTTCCAGGTTCGACTTGTTGAATCCCCAACTTTCAGGCCTCATATCACTCAAACCATTCATCCAAAATTTTCATACAATATAGCATTGGAAAGAGCGTAATGTCTACTTTAAGACCATATAAATTTCAGAGCTTAATTCTCATTATGTGAGAATTTATTAAGCCCAAAAGTAGCCTACTTGACCATGTTCACAAAACTTTAATTCATTATATCTCAAAGCATATTCATCCGATCATGGCCAAATTTTGCAGACATAATCTACTCCTCGAGAGCTAGAACATCGTCAAAAATCACGCCCAGATACGATCTATACATGAAGTTACCATGATAGGGTCTCATGGACATATAAAACTAAGAATTCAAAAATAATCCCGATATAAATACATCCAGGAATTTCATGGTAATACTCCATCACCTAGAGAGTCATAGAAACAATTTTCAAGCTCTGATACCAATTAAGAAAGACGTAGTGGTAATAAACTTACCTCAAACACTATCCAAAATACAATGGAAATGGATCCAAACTGCCCCAATGTGCAATCACTTTGACGAAAAATATAGTTGTTTTCACCACTCAAATCATAGTAAGTTTTTTTGGGTGTTTTCTTGGTTTTCTTTTGTATGGGAAGTTTCACTTTTTCTTCTTATTGTAACCAACATTTTCGGTTTTCTATATTTTATAGGCTGCACTTTTGGATGGTTACTCAACCTCCCAAAACTGCAACATCCCACTTTCTCTTTTTTGTAATTATGTAATGGATCAGGTTGGATCGGCCCATCATGGGTGCCCAACCAAATCCAACATCCAACATTATGAAAGAACACATTGTTCACATTCACATGAATAATTTATTCAAGAGAATTGTAAACCAAGGTTATGCCATCAATGAGCAGGTGAAATTGTCTCTTTGCAAATTTTTTACCAAAGAACTGGACAAAGATCTTACAGGCACAGCAGATGAGATTGCACAACAGAATAGCACCTTATAATGATGTGGTATTAAGATTCATGATTATATACGAGCACAGCCGTCATATGATGACAATTGTCAAACAGACTATTGTTCTGCCAGGAAGTCCTAATCTTCGAGATGCGAGGCATACTGCTTTTGGGAGAATTGAGAGGGGTCTATGGTTGCAAAGGGTTGGATCGAGAATTGTGTGACAAATCACCCATGACACTATTTGAGAACCTTGACGCTATTAATTGCTAGTGTAAATATATGAATATTATGTCGAATATGTTTATGTGTTTCAATTATATGAACATCTAGTCAATATCTGAATGTTTATGCTTAAATGTATATCTACACATCAAATGGTTGCAGACCCATTCACTAAACCCATTCCATAGACTGTAATGTAATGCTATATGTGAAGGATCATTATATATCAATCACGCGTGTCTTCTATAAGTCATGTCATATTTGTGAAATGATGCAATTAGCACAAACACATACATGTTAAAGGAATGTCCTACATACCTAATACAAACAATTTTGCTTTATATTTCACTGCTGTTGCAATTTTCCTTTTAACAGAATCTTGGTCATCAACAACATAGCTTAGAAAGCCTCCTTTTTGCTGCTTGACAGTTGACACTATCAATGCAACAAATTATTCGATTCTAACATCATGTTATTGCTAATTCTGCCATGTCAGAGCGATTCCAAGGTTACCTAATCATAGCTTTGCATTATCATTGCTTAGGCATGTCAGTTACGACAGCAGAATGCTTTTTTCATAGCTTTGCATTATCATTGCTTAGGCGTGCCACTTACAACAGCAGAATGCTTCTTTCATGGCTGTTCTTTGAGGTTGTGCACCCTTGATTAATAGACATACAACACCACTCATGCAAACATGCTCATACCTTGGCTCCCATGCTAACCTCTCGAGTTCGTTCTTTCATATTCATTGATTTACTGCACGTCTAGTTTGTCCTTCTTTTTGTCGCAAATTCTTCATGGAGACAGGCATTATATGCTATCCATTTCCATTATTAGGTTTGTTAATTCTTTATTTGCATGTGTTTGTACCTTAAAGCTGCATTTCTACGTTTAAGAATGTTAAAGGTAAAGCAATAATTTGCCCATTTTATATTCATATTATTTAAATTGAAAGTTAAGATATTTGAGCTGTTTGGTTGTTTAAAAGGAGAAAGTCATAAGCACACATAAGTTGAAAGGATAGGAAAATATAAGACTGACAACCTATTGGTCTATTTCCACAGGATTGGGCTGAAAATCTTGCAGGATTCATGAAATAGGCTGTCCATTTAAGCTTAGCCCTATATCAACCAAATGCCACACAACCCAAATCCTGTGGGAGGTCCTTTTTTTAATTCCTGCAACCCAAGGCTAAGACCTGCGCTTAGTTTGGTCAGGCTCTTAGAAATGCAAGCCTAAAAAGCCAATAGGCCCGATTCCTATAGGATTTTCAGCCCAATCCTGTAGAAATATCCAAACAAGCCCTGCATAGAAATTTCCAATTATTGGACTTCAAAGAATGTATCTACATCTAAAATCATAATAAAAACTAACAACTAGTGCCTACCACCTAGTACTTTCTTGATAGCAATATCCCAATAACTATACCATAATTAATACTTGTATCCATCTCGCCTAAAATCAATATCTAAGCTAACTATCTAACTGAAACTGTCTTATTCACATGGATCTACATAAGAGTGGGCCATTTATGAGGACAAACAAGGCTTAACAGGCTAAATATGTGATCCGATCAGGAAGAAAGAAGAATTCCCTCAACTAGAACCCTGATCGGATCAATAATGCGATCACACAATGATAAGTAGGCC
>KE505021.1:500805-513943 GCA_000441515.1 Elaeis oleifera | reverse complement strand
CGCCCCCCCCCCCCCACCACACAAAAACATCATCTCAATCTTTTATTCTTCTCCTTGTCTGAATCCTAATCATCTCCTATCCTTTACTTGTTCTCCATAACCTCTCTCTTGATGTTCTAATCTTATCATGTTGTGATGGAAGACTTCAATTATCATTCAATTGATTGATGTCATTAATTCTATTCACAGTCCACATTAGACCTATGGCTGGTGGTGATAGCATATATTAGTGCACTGCTGTTTCAACTGATTTGAAGTCAGATCTGGAACCTTGATGTTGAATATTTCCTTTTCTTAATTCTGAAAGCTCTTTTGGATGTTATTTTGGTATATTAGCTGTGTAAGAGCTGAAAATTGCAACATGAACGAGATTTAACTAAATCTGACCCAAATTAATCATTCAATCCTTGCATAGTATACAATATCTATGAGACACACCCCTAGTTCAGCAACCTATTCGTTGGGTGATATCCATAAATGCATATACAGGAGCAAATGCCCTCTATTCTTGCACTTTAGTCCCTAATAAATTCACAGCATGTCAGGCTTTGCAAAATGAGTAACAAGGGACACTTAAAGTGCTGATGGATAAACCATGAAGAAAATTACAAAGACCAGAAATTCCACACAATTTAAGTGGTTGGTCACAAACATTTTCAAGCAAAATAAAATAAAAGAAACTAATGGTTCAATTGTGTGAAAAAACAAACCTGAAGCATCCAATTTCTCATTTTTGTTATTACTAGTTGAGGTGCTTGTCCCTTTTGTGCTATTTAATTCGCTCAGTACCATCTTTAGCTCTTCTTTTATATGGTTCTTCCTAGGCAAACTGTTTTCCATGTTAAAGGCAACTTCTAAATCAAGTATTGCAACTTCATAGCATTTTAATGAAGCATTTGCCTTCCCTCTCCTATACCATGCCTACAATTAAAAGAAATAATAAAGTAAAAAAAATGTAATTGAAGATTAACAGGAACCAAGAAAAGTGAAAAAGTATCATACTAAATTACATATAACAAGAGAACCATTAATGTAAACACAATTAAGCAGTGAAAATAGCAATAGTTAGGAAAATGGTGATACCTTCATACATGTATATATATTTGTATGTGTCCCTGGGTTTGTGCATCCAAATGTGTCTCTCTGTATATTGACAGGTATATTCATAATGACTCTTGAAAAGCTCGTGATATTTTAATGACCAACCAGATATAAGAGAATGCAACATATTCTATATTAAAAATAAGGTCGCCTCCTAGCAAATAGTGTGGTCTCCATTCATTGCATAACCACACCGTAACCTCCTAATAGAAACAAATTTCATAATCAGACATGGTGGTGAGATTTTCCTCTGCTGATCTACTAATCTTCTTCATCAAATTCCATTTAAGAAGTTGCTAGAGAAAGCCAATTAAGAATCTTGTCTGCTCATGTATTTTCCCTTAACACATATCTTGGTTTAAAATTTCTCTCATTTGTCACTAAGAATATTCTATATACCTTGTATTCTCACAATTAGTTGCATAAATAAGAGATTCAAAAGTTAAATTTAAAATAATTACTAAATTCCATTGCTTACCTTAACATAACCGGGAGAAAGTGCAATAGCTCTGTTACAATCCCGTACACACTCTTCCAAAAGGCCCAATTTCTGGGAGATAAGAAATAAATCATAAGTTTATGATATGGAATATAACTTTTGCCAACGAATCAGAAATATTTTAATGATTGTTGATAAACATATGATGGTTTCATCAAGTAATATCTTAAGAACATGTTGAGAAATTTATACCATCATATATTAAATTATAGATCATTCAGCTTGGTTTATTAATTCAAGAAAAAGATTCATCAAATATTCCCACATTTACCTTCACATTTTTAAGTTCACAGGTGACCTAGACACTTAATTATCGGGGTGTTTATAGTGTTTAAACTTTTAGACACTTAGACAAAACATAGCAAAGTCAATACTCCATCACAATCTAAAGATGGAGTTTCATGCTTATGCCAATTAAAGTGCAGGCACTAGGCTTCTTTTGTGGAGTTCCATCAAAAACGCCTTATTTCAACTGATGAAGCTGGTATCCTTGACTGTATTTACCTAACCAATATCATCTAATGTGTCCAAAACTCATATAGACCACCTAGTGCAGTGTCACACCTTTTTTCTTCCTTAATGCTGTCATAGAACAAATGAAGTCATCTTCTTCAACATATTTTAAGATATTTTTCTCTTTTATAAATTGTATTGTACAGAAGTAACTTCAATGTTGAGATTTTTGAAGGTTGTGTCAAACACTTGGAGACATTTAGACACTTGGCACTGTATAGAGTCTAGGTAACACTTCAAATAGCAACTTCCATCAATTTCCAGAATGCAATTCTACAAAGTTTCCTGCACAGATTCAAGTATAGCACATATCAGTTTGCATGTACCACTCATGTCAAAATAGTGTACCAATTGTGCTGGTTGAACCATATGGTGGTCTAGAACTATACCATAATAAGCATCATACCAGCTAGTTACAAGTTAGGGCCTACATGGCTTTTAAAACCTCGACTATACTTGGTAAGTTCACAACAATGATGAATAATAAATAAAAACAAAGTATCCTATGACAATATATGAAGCACAATGCGAAGCAGAGCACTTTCTAAACTGTCTGCCAGAGATTAAAAAACTGCACAGCATGTTTTACATATTGTACAAAATATATAGGTGAGTGTGAATTCTTGTCAGATTGTTTATTTTTCAATGATCAGGAAAGAGTAGCATTCAACAGTTTCTTCTTTTCCCAAACTCTTAAACAAAGTTCTGAAGGAAGGAATGGTCCCAATCAACCAATATAAAGATAATTACTATTACTTGTACAACACTTGGAATAGGAAAACTCACATGCATGGAGGATGCACGGTTGACATAGAGTGTTGCTGCCAAGTTCACATCTATATCATCATAATTCAACGGTGCATACCGTAATGCCTGTTAAAAGAGAACAATGCATATGGATAAACGTTTGCCAAAAGACAAGAAGAAGACGAGGGGCAAAGGCAGAAGTCTATCTTTTTAGTATCTGCAGCAATTACTTATGAATCAAAAAGAAACAAAAATAAAAATTGATGAAAACCGATAAAGTATTCAAAGGACAATAAATCATACAACAAAAGAAATGACCTTTTTTTGTGACAAAGATATTTTACTCTTCAACTCACAAAGAATAATTGCATACTTAAAAAACGCTCGGAGAAAAGAAAACTGCCAGTTATAGAAATAGATAGAAACAAAAACGATAAGCAGCATCCCAAAACCTGAGAGTAATGGCTTAAAGCTTTCACATAATCCTCTTTTGAGAAGCACTCGTTTCCCTTCTGCTTCGAATCCAGAGCTGCAGCCTTGCTCTTCCGACACAGCGCCATTTCCGGGTCAGTTAGCTCCTTAATAACCTAAAATTTCCCGAATGGATCGATCAAAGCATCAAAGAATCTTGGAATATATGGAAGTATCAAAAAAGAATTCAAGAAAACGAGAATTACTTGCTGAAATTGAGGCAAAGGGCGGAAGAATTCAAGAAGGGAAGAGCAAGTGCTGGTGAGGTTTTCCGTCGTGCTCTCGCCGATCATCCGCTTGAGGTCGTTCGGAATCAGAGATTTCAGCCGCTCCATTAGCGAATTTTCTACTTACGGGAGAGACCCGCTTTAGAAAAGCCAACCCTAATACCGGGATTTCTAATGTAGGATTATACTACACCTCCCTAAAAACCTTTCGAGGAGACCTCACTAAAACCCTCAGCGCAGAAGGTAAACACAATCGGCCGAGGCTTCGAAGGAACGTTCGTCGTACCGCTCCAAAATTGCCCGATCAATTTATTTTAGTTTTACGGATAGTTTTATATTTGTTTTATAAAAATAATAAATTTGAAAATTTATAATTAGTATTTTGAGGCAAAAAAACCTTTCCAAAATTACATCTCGTACCTAACCCATGATTAAAGTACAAAGGAGCCAAACAGCTGGAGAGCTCGCTGCAGTAAGAAAATCAAACAATCATCCATAAAATAATCTACGAGTTCGGATTGTATCTTTTCACATGATAATGATTCGCCCTTTCTTTATAATATGCATCATTGGATCACTTAATAGCCTCTTTGAGATCTATACATTCAGATGAAAGCACCGTAATGATCGTTAATTTATAAAAATAAGATCAACCATTCTTTCGTACGAAAGATGCAACACGAACTTGCAATCTACTCTCTCTTCTGCTATGACATGATGAGATATTAGAACTTCGTATCTAAGTTAGAGCATTAGAGCTTTGGAGCATAGTTGGGACTTGAGCTTTATAATCCTCTATCCTAATTCCATAGGGCAGCATGTTCCACAAGATTTTTCTTGGGATAAAAATTTTTCACATATGAAACAAGAATATAATTCTTTGCAAAATAGAGTGAATTTATGACCTTTTGTTTAAGAAAACTCTATTATTTCTCTCTCCATACCTCCAACATAAGGCAGCATCTAGTTGATCCACAATTCTTCTTACTGAGATTGAGAATTTTTTTCTTCTCCAAGTGATTCAATAATCATTGAAATAAGAAGGCTAGCCTCTAATGTTAAGCTAGGCTTTGAAGGCAATTAGCAGGCTCCTTGCAAATGGACATACGATGAAGAGGTGAAGTACCGTTTTCTCCGAATCTAAAGTTACAATTATTTGAGAATATTTGCATGATGAGTTTTTTATCGGACTCCAACCATTCTGTTTTATCTGCTTAATCCAACCCACACCATCTACTTTACCTAATCCAACTCGAGGTGATATAGCGTGGGTATGGATATGGACCTTTTAATTATGGAGACAGTACAGGTATTGGCCGACCTAATTTATACCCAACTCATTGCCATCTCTACTCTGAAGCAAAGATACATAGTTGGATTTTCTCGAGAAATATAAATTGATGTACAAGAGGAATACATTGTAAAATTTATGTTAACTTACTCACATTTTAACCGAATGAACAATATGAAGACCAGCTCACACCACTTTGTTAGATTTTTCATTGAATAAGTCATTCAAAACTCGGGTATCATTTGACATGATGATGATAAGAATATGGGTTGTGCTAGAGTGCTTTTTTATTATTTTTTATGAAAAGATGGAAAGATCCTAATCATTAATCAGATAATGATAGTTAGGATAATTCTCTCTTGGTTGTTAAGAACTAGTTGCCATTTTATTTTATGATTATTTATTTTTCCTAAAACCTTTCTTCCCTGGAGGTGTAGGTGGTGGTGGCTTTAAAGAGAGAGGAGGAGGGAGCGGAGGAGGTAGGGGAGAGCAAGTGGGGTTAAGGGTGAGGATGGCCTAAGGAACAATGCTAGATTAACAGCCTAGTGGGAGAGCAAGTGACATAAATGGAGGCAATAAGGGTGAGCTTGTTCTAAAATTTACACTCCCTCGAAGACAAGCTTGTTAGTGGCCGAAGAGGAGGGCACCATAGAAGATGGAGACCAACCCTCCCTTACCCAACACCCCCCCCCACGATCGAGCTTATGGGAGGGGAACAAGGAGACAATGGTGGTAGCAGAATTGGTTAAGGGGCTTAAGATCGATAGGGACTATAGAGCTGGTTCTACTACAGGCGATACAGCGATATAGGATCAATATAATAGCAGTGTAATCGAGGAGCATGACCATCGCAGCCACCATGATGACTATGATGGGTGGTGGCAATAGTAGTGCAAGAGAAGAGTAGTAATAGGATCTAACAGTTTCGCCAACCTAATGGCCGCTAAGATGGCATGGCCCTTGCTTACCCTCCTTCCTAAGATGAGCCTCCTCCTGTCTTTCTCCTCCTTCACCACCTCCACTCCCTCTCCAATGCTGTTGTCGCCACCACTCACCAAAGGACATTGAGGCTAAAGGGGAGAAGTAGCTTCTACCATTGACGCTACCATCCATCATAGGTAGACATGGGCAATGAGCTGGACCGCCAATTACACGGCCCAACCCGGCACGAAATGGACCGTGCCAAGCACGGCTCGTTAGCTACAGTGACAAGCTATGCTAGGCATGGCCCATTCAAAGGGATTAAGCTTGCTGAGGATTTATGATCAGGGCCTAAGCCCGATACGATCCCTAAGGGCCTGGACCGGCACAGCCAGCGGGCCAGGCACGGCACAGCCTGGCACAATCTTGGCCAGCACGCAGGCCGGTCCAGGCCTGGCACAAGTCCGACACGGCCTGCATGCTGGCCTGAACTTTTTAAAATTAAAATATAATTTTTTATAAATTATAAAAGAGTTAAGGAGTAAATTAAAATAGATGTAATTTTTTATAAAATAAAAATCATCTTGTAATGGTGGGAGGTTTGGCGTGGACCTTATCGATTTTATTAATAACAATCAAAATGGTACAAGAGAGAGGGGTTAGACCTGATCTTCGAATACAATGAGGAAGAGTGAAGAAATTTAGGTGACTCACCTCAATAATTAAAAGATAATTTAAAAATTATAAATATAAAAATTAATAATTAAAATTTTACTAATCGTCAATAGTGTTTGTATCATCATCATCATCGGATGTTGTATTCTGTCTATTTTTATCTTAAACTCTTGTCTCGGCATCCGACCAATCTTTAAAGCAAAGCAGCATCACAATTATTTCGTCGGTCATCGTACTCCTCTTTTCATTCAGAACTCATCGACTTGCACTAAAAGTAGATTTCAGTGCTAATGTGGACATCGGTACAGCTAAGATATCATCAAAAGATGATATATCTAAATATGAGTTATGCAAATAAAAAAAAAATACCAAACAAAGAAATTGAGTAGATATAGGACGTAAGGAGACTTGTAAGCTTCCTCTTATACTCCTCACTCCTCCTCTGGACCTCAACAAAGACCTTCAAGGCTTTAATAGATGGACAATCCTCCTTTTGTATAACACTTGAACACTTGCTAATTGCTAATTATTAAATATTGAATATTTACTAAATATTGCTAGAAGAAAAGAAGTAGTAGTAGAGAAGGAGAGGAGAGTTGATTTGGTGTGATGAAAATAGAAGAGGAGGATATTTATAGGAATCCAATATTTTCATTTTTTCAAAATAATCCTCAAATTAGCCATTTTATGGCTGTTGGGGGGTTAAAATGGTAAAAAGTCCAAAAATAATTGTTGTCAATCCAAAAAAATAAAAAAGATTTAATCGTTAGGGCTGGGTCTGGCCAAAAATGGTATTACATGGATCGTGCCAGGAATGCCCCATAACGGTGCTAAACGGACCGTGTCTTGCATGACTCGTAACGAGCTTAAACAGGTTGTGCTTGGCACGACCTATTTGGACTAATTTTGAAAAAAAAAAAAAAAGGCCGCCATCAGGCCCACGGACCTGATGGGCCACGAGCTGTGCTAGGCACGACCTGCCAGACCCCGGACTTAGGGTCGTGCCAAGCCGAGATTGAGGATAAATGGGCCATGCCTGACATGACCCGTTTGGACCCTAGCCCAATGGGCCTAAGGTCTATGTATATATATATACATACACATGCATATATTACATATATACATACATATGTGTGTGTATATGTATATATATGTATATATATGTATATATATACATATGTATGTATATTATATGTGTATAAGTATGTGTATATATATATGTATATATGGATACATAGAGACACACACATGTATAGAGAGAGAGATAGATTGGGCTCCGATCGATCAAATCCTAATCTAAATCAAATCACATGTGCATCTGTCCAAGCAGTGCACATCTCGATGCATCCATTTCTAACCAATGGAGATCATTCCTTTATCGTTTCGCTGATATGGTGCATTAAACAAAAAAAAAGATGGCATTCAATTAGACATGACAGAAGGCTACGCGCCCCCCTTTCTATCCTTTCAAAACCCACCTCCTCTCTCTCCCATCACCTTCTTCTTCTCCTCTCTCTCAAAATATAAACTCTCTTCTCCTCTCTCTCTTCGAAAATCATAGCTGACTTCCATTCAAACCTACCTCCTCTCTCTCCTGTCACCTTCTTCTTCTCCTCTCTCTCAAATACAAACTCTTTTCTCCTCTCTCTCCCTTTGAAACCATAGCTGACTCCCCCTAATTCATTTGCTTCTCCTCTCTCTCCCGTCACCTTCTTCTCCTCCTCTCTCTTAAAATACAAAACCCACTCCTCTGTCTCCCTTTCAAAACCCGCATCTCCTCTCTCTCCCCCCCATTTCAAAACCTGATGCTAGCTCTTTCTCCTCTCTTTCCCAACCCCATTCCCCATCGATTCCTCTCTTCTCGAACTATCACCCCATCGACTACCGGCTCTTCTTTCTCCTCCCCTACCCTAAACCCACCTGCTGGCCCACTTGTCATTGGCTCCTTCTCCTCTCTTCCCAACAATCGCCCCATCGACCGCTAAGAGCCCATTTTGTTGGATAAAATCAATGAAAATATCTAGAAATTGCTATTATTGTTCATATAATTTTAGATTAAAAATAAATATTAAAAAAATAAAAATTGAAAAGATCTTGTCTGAATTAAGGCATGTGAAACACTGTCCTAAGAACATGATTCGCCTCCTATGTATGGATCTTCAGATCTTGTTCTCAAGGTATAATGATCCGACTTAGTTCGATCTTCCTCTCATAAGCACGATCATTGAGAAAGCTGACCAAAAAAATTTTCTTTAGATGCTCAGAAAAAAATAAAGAAAGAGATAATCTCTGTCTTAGAAAGAATTAAGAGAAAGAGTAACACAAGAAGAGATTGAAAATTTTTATTGCTTTTCAAATAGTCGGATCCATAGCCTATTTATAGATTCTATTTGGATTATCAAAGAGGTGCCATGGTTCAGAAGAGATACGATATTTTAGAAATATTGTATTTCTTTGAAAACCAATGTTCTCTTTTGAAGAGTCGTATCTCTTCTGAAAGAAACGTTAAGTTTAAAATGAACTTTTAATAATTTTAAATAACTAAAATTTAAAGGATAAAAATATAAATATTTTTATTATTTATTTTAAATTAAACTCTAACAATCCCCATAAAGATTTAAATTTTGAAAAATATAAACATAAATACATGGACATCTTGTATTATGTAATAGGTGAGATGTCCTCTAAACTTGAACCTTACTTAGTATTGATAATATCCATCTAAAGGAGCCATAGTAGATTAGACCTTGAACTAGGTCTTTTAACTCAGACTTTAACTTATCACACACACAATATGGATCAAGTGGATCTTTATGCAGTCAGCGCCACTTAGAGGCTTTGCACTTAATATCTTGATTTTTTATGAGAATTTTGTTAGGATTAGGCCAAACCTCTAATCATGGTCTATATGATAATTTTTATATAGGTAAGTCCTCCAACGATATTTATGACCTAATATCCCACAGATTTTTGTATTGGACTCGTTAAGTGCTTCGCTCATCCTTTCTAATTTACTTTATCACTGATAAGAGTACTCATCATAGGAATGAGAGGAGATACACTCTAATAATGTACTCTGACATGATCACTTAATTAGCTTCATTTTTATCTCATTCATGAGATCTCCAATCACAAAGGTTAGGTATCTACTATCAGTGACTGCATAGTGGGCTTAAGCCCCATCCCCCTCGATGATTCTAGGATTTCATTCCTAGACAAATCCTTAATTAATTGATCTGCCAAGTTTTTCTCTAACCTGACATATTTCAAGAAAATGATATTATTCTTTTTGAGTTGTCTTATAAATTTATGACGAATTTGGATATGTCGGTTCATCTTTTTATTAATACTCTTTTGATTAGTCCATTCAATTATGACCTTATTATCACAATGAATCGATATGGCCGAAACTGGCTTAGGTATTAAAGATAGTTCAGAAATAAGATTTTTAATCCACTTTACCTCAATACAGGTGATATCTAGAGCAATCAACTTAGTCTTCATGGTGCTCCAAGATATAATAATTTGCTTGAAAGATCCCCAAGCTACGACAGCACTGCTAAGAAGAAAAAGATATTTGATGGTTGATTTAAAATTAAGAGAATCAATAATTTAATTTGCATCACTATAACCCTCAACCACCTCAGGATATCCAGTGTACAAGAGAGATAGATCAAGAATTCTCTTAAAATATCCGAATACCCCTTCAATAGTAAATCAATGAGATTGATTTAGATTTTGGATATATCTACTTAATCTTCCTATAGTATAAGCAATATTAGGTCTTATTCTATTTGCCACATAAAGAAGAGAACTTATAATCTGGGAGTATCTAAGTTGATCAATTGGTTCACCTAAATTCTTTTTAAGATGGGTACTTGGATCATAAGGGGTAAATACAGATTTTTGATCAGAATATCCAAATTTTTCAATCATTTTCTTGATAGAATGAGAAAGAGAGAGAACTATCTCTTTAAAAAATTTGATTTGCTTCATTACTAGGATAACATCAGCTTCACCTAAATCTTTCATGTCAAAATGATTTGAAAAAAATTGTTTGATTATAGATATAATTTTAAGAGAAGTTCTAAAAATCAAAATATCATCGATATATAAACAAAGGATCACACAATTATTGTCAATGATTTTGAAATAAACACATTTATCATGATCATTGATTGAGAAATCAAATGAAAGGATACTTTCACATCCATTTGATGAATGATTAACTTATAGATAGAAGCAATGACAAGAAGAGTTCTAATGGTAGAGATTCTAGATATAGAAGAATAGGTATCAAAATAATCTAAACTTTTTTTCTGATTATATCTCTTAGCTACTAATTTAGCCTTATATTTTCTATTGATCCATTCGATCTAAGCTTCCTATGAAATACCTACTTACAATCTAATGGTTAACTATCTAAAGGAAGATCAATAAGGATCCAGATTTGATTTTAGATTATTGAGTTGAATTCAGGATTGTTTTCTTCCAAAAGGAATATTGGTGAAGACATTGTCTCTACAAAAATGGATGGTTCAGCTTCAACTAGAAAGATAAAGAAGCCTTCACCAAGATCTTTTCTTTTCTAGCTCTTATGCTTCTTCTAGATTCAGAATGTTCATGATCAGAATTAGACCTTTTTTTTTTGAATCACATGGAATCTCTGATTCAACAATTCTAGGATTAGAAGATGGATTGGATTGAATTGAATTTGGGACTTGGTTTCTCAAAAGAAAGATATTTTTAAAATAAACAGCATCTCTAGCCTCAATTAGAGTATTATTAGAGATGTCACTTATTTCAGAATTTATTATTAAAAATTTATTAGTGCTATTATCTAAGGAATATCCTACAAAATTACATCTACAATTTTATAACCAATTTTGTTTCTTGGGTTTAGGTATACCTATCTTAGCTAAGCACCCCACATTTTTAGGTAATCTAATCTACAAGTTCTATCCTTTTAAAGCTAAAAAAAAGTTTTATTTCCAACCTTAGAAGATATTCAATTTAGAATGTTACAAGTTGCTAATAAGACTTCCTCCCATAAGTTCTCAGATGCACCTGAACTGATTCATATTGAATTAACCATATCTATTAGGGTATGATTTTTTCATTCTGCTACACTATTTGACTAAGGGGAGTAAGGAGGAGTTACCTCATAAATGATCTCATATTTTGACAAAATAGGATCATTTTATTTGAGATATACTCTTCATCTCGATTTAACTAAGTCTTTTAAGGATTTTCTCTATCTGGGTTTCAGTTTCAGTCTTAAAGATTTTAAACCTATCTAGAACTTCATATTTAGATCTGATTAGATATCTGTAATAATATCATAAGAAATCATCAATGAATGTTACAAAGTAATAATTTTCTCTTCGAGTAGAATTTTTTATAAGGTCACACACACCACTATGAATTAAATCAAGAAGGTTAGAACTTCTATGAACAGATTTGAAAGATTTTTTTGATACTTTTGACTTAAACATAGATTTGACATTTGATTTTTTTATTCAAATAGATCCTAGGGATTAAATTTAAGTTGGTCATATACTGGATTCGATTAAAATTAATATGACCAAGCCTACTATGTCAAAGATTAGAAGATTCAAGATTTAAAACAAAGGAATGATCTTTATTAAAATCTTTAAAAATTATACTTAACTTGAATAGGTCTTCAGATACAAAGTCTTTTTCAGTAAACTTATTATTATGAGTGATTACAAGCTTATTAGATTCTAATACAATTTTATAGCCTCTAGATATAAAAGAGATCTACTGATTAAGTTCCTCCTAATGTTGAAGATATATAGCACTTTATAAAGGATTAAAATTTTTCAGATGTCATCTTTAGATCCACACGACCTCTTCCTAATACTTGTACTATAGAATCATTTCCAAGCATTATACCTCCTCCACTTGATTCCTAAAAGGTAGAGAATCAGGAGCAATCAAAACAAACATGTACATTAGCTCTTGAATCAAGCCACCAATCAAAAGAAGAATGGACAAGATATACTAAAGAATTTTGACTTTCTAATCTAAAAAAGATGCGACACCATTTTAATCATGTTCACTTGACTTTCAGGCACTTTTTCTTCCATGGTTTAGTCTTCCTATTGTAGCAGTCCTTTGCTATATAATTTGTCCATCCACACACCAAGCAGAAGATCTTCTTTTATTTAGCTTCTGATTTAGACAGTTATGGCTTCTAGGAGGTTTGGAGGAAGAAACAATATTTGAAAGATTTAGAGATTTTTTCTTTTTGAAGAATTTTTCTCCGGGTTTAATATGATTTTTATTGGATTCACTCAAATTGATCTTGGGTCCAAAATTAGATTTGTGTTTGTTTTAAGTCGATCCTCTTCTTCGATCCTAACAGAGTTTATGACATCTGAAAGGATTAATTCACCTTGCTTATAATTAATTCATGAGAAAATTCGATCAAGAAGGAGAGAGTGAATCAATCAAGGATTGAACTTCATAACTTTCAAAGAATTTACAATCAATTAATTCAGCTTTTCTAAGAAAATCTTGAAACTCATGAATTGAGATACTGATAGATTTAAAATCCACTATTATACAGTTACCAAACTTAGATATGGCGAACCGATCAAGACCGACATCGTCTATTCCATATTCCGCTTCAAGAGCATCCCCAAGCTTCTTAGCCGATTTGGTGGAAAG
>KE505021.1:477383-489335 GCA_000441515.1 Elaeis oleifera | reverse complement strand
GCTTCGGCCAAAGCATTGTCGGTAATTATCGTCGGGGTCGTCTGTCCATCGGTCGGGTCGGTTGTCGTTGGTCGGTCCATCCCGAGGATGGGTCGGCGTCGGTGTCGATGAGTCGGTGAGTCGGGGTCGGTGAGTCGGTGTAGTCGAGTCGGTCGGTGAGTTGGCGTCGGTCGGCGTCGGTCGGCGTCGTTCGGGTCGGTCGGTGAGTCGGTGTCGGGGGCGTCGGTCGGGTCGGTCGGTATATCCCAACACACTGTATCATTAAAACTCCATGTGAAAGATGTAGGGGCCATTAAGAATCTTTTTGATAATGGCTAGAAGGCTAAATATGTTACATTTTATATCCATTGCAAGATCCAACAGTTGATGAGCTAATTTTCCAAACTTATAAAGACCGCAATATCAGTTTGATCTTCAACACATTATTTAGTTTATGCCATAAAAGAATAAATGCACAGCAATTTTTTTATTAAAATATTACATCCACTTTTAGCAGATAAAATATAATAATCAAGAATATATTTCAACTTTCCCAAGGGACCAGGGGTTAATCATTTTTTTCACATTGATTACACTAAAAAATTTATCATCATAAATTTTTACTATAGCTCTATAGCTTTAACATACCTTATACCACTAATCATAAGATATATCAATTGATTTTAAAGTTGCCTTGCATATGAATTTTACCACTAGAAAAGAGCTAAATAATTTTACATTCTTTTGTCAGCAAGTCATGGATTATAGTGTAATATTATATGATACCTGAAGGTCATACAGATTTAATTTCAGTAATTCTTCAATAGATTTTCTGTTGGTGGTAGCTTCTTGTCAAGGCTAGAATAATTTGTTGCTCTTATTTTATGACTTTAATAAGAGCAACTAGTGCATTCATTCTATACAACAATTTATAGGTATATATTTTGAGCATAACAAATGATTTTTTATTTTTTCACTAAATTTGTTATCTTAAAATATTATGTCATAACCTGTTCCTATGGTCTACTATTTGCATCATCTGCATATCCATGTAGTATCTCGATACTAAAGATGTTGATAAATATATATTTCTATACAGAGAGAAGTGGAAAAATATATTAACAATTACAATATCAATGGTCCCAACAAAAAGTATGGAAAAAAATATTTTGTATCTCATGGCAGTCATATCCATTAAAATACTGAACCTTCTCTTTCCTTTTCATGGATAATATTTTGGTCAAACTCTTCAAAAAGTTTGGCTTAAAAAGTGATGGATACTTTTGATTGCTAGAAATTAAGTAAAATGATTATGGAGATTCCATAGCATCATTTCATTCAAAATAAGGAAACATAAAGGAATAAAAATATTTATGTATAATGATAATTGAAAAGGGAATTGAGTTGATATATCTTTCTTTAAATCTTCTATCTCTAGATATCTTTTATAACTAACTTCTATTTTGCAAACCTTTGATCAAGAGATCTAGCCATCATAACATGGCTTATGATATCTGCGAAGTAAATATATTAATATAGTAGAGTTCTATTTTTTTAATATTAATGAATAATGGTGGTAAAAATTTTATATACCTGTTAAATAAATGTTATATAAATTTTGATGTTGTAGGTCATCAAATTCAACAAAGTTGAACTTTTGAATAGGTATGGAGCTACCATCGACGTCAACTTGTTGCACGATTGTTCATCGATTGACATATATAATGTATTGACGGAAAGCATTTCTAATTTTTTTTTTGTTTGGAACAATATTGAATTTTCAAAGAAATATATATTTCCTTCAATTAGTAGGTTCTTAAATTATGCAACTTTGTTTAGGGTTGACAATAGATTGGATACGGATCAGATACTAGCATATCTATTTTTATGTTTATTTTATTTAATCAATATTGAATGCAAAGAATTATATCTATATTTATTTTAAATAGATATGGATATAAATATTAAAAATATAGATATAAATACAGATATAAGTCAGATGATTAAACTTTATGGCCATAGAATAAAAAATGTTTCTAATTGGATGAGAAATCAAATTAATAGCATATTAATATAGTTATTTATTTTTTTTAAAATTTATAAGTGCTATATAAAATTAAATAAGATTATAAATCAAATTGAACATTCGGATATAGATTAGATATATAGTTTTCTATCTATATCCATATCCATTTTTTTAATAGATATGGACGTTGATATGGATATTATCAGATGCTCAAATTTTTATTCATATATGGATAGATTTGGATAAAAATAGATTTGGATGGATATTATTCAATCCACTTCATCCTTAACATCTTCTCTATATATACATGCTTGAAAAATAGTTCCCTATATAAAATATCTTACACTGCAAATATGCTTGATCAATTTAGTCAAAATGATAGAACAACTTGAAAACCATAGTTAACCATATTATTATTTCTTCTTCTTTTCATGTATGTGTGTGTGTAGACACACATATACATACAGACATACATATATATACATACACACACACACATGCATGCATACATACATACATACATACATACATACACAAACACACACACACATATATATATATAATATAAAACAAACATTATTCATTTTTTGAACATATTTGGATAAAAGTAAAGAGCAAAATATGAAAAATACCTTACACCACAAATGCGCTTAATCAATTTAGCCAAAGTTAACCATATTATTATTTCTTCTTCTTCTTCTTCTTCTTCTTATATATAATCATAATTTATAAATTAAATTGTACAGAAATCAGGAGAAAAAAGAGTACAAAAATAGTTGGTCATTGTAGTTTATTTTAATGCATCCCAAGGTATATAGCTCAAAGTAATTTAATCATTTTAGTACCATATTTCTCTAACATTTAAACATATTTTTTCATAAATTTTAAACTTTTCCTTCTCACCACCATCAAATATGATATTCATTCTTTATGATCATGTTTCTTGATTTTTAAACTTAAAGTTAATCTGAGTAGTTTAATGAATAGCAATCAATGTTTTGGGAATATTGGCCAAATGCTAACAATCACTTTCGTAATATATCAACAAAACAATCCATGAAAAAATAATCACATAACAGGAAAGTTAAAAAATATTTAAAAGTCAATACAATTAAGATACATTGGTGAAAAGGTTCTGACAATTTATTAAGTTATCCAAAATATATCAAGTGTGATACATAGAAAAACAAAATAAAGAATCTATTTTCCTACATAAAATAGCTCATAACATAAAGCAGCCAAAAGTTAATGCCCTACCCAAAGCAAATACTTCTATGCAGCATTCTTGCCCATAGATGATTTCTAATCCAGCTAAAACATTTTTTTGAACTTGTTAACTTCGGTCTCCAACTCATTATATTTATCCATGAAGCTTTTATATCTATCAGTCCATAAAGCATATTCCCATCGAGGTTGTTTATTCTCGTATTCAAGATTACCATTAGCAGTATTAATTCTTTCATACAAATATCTGTACTATTGCTTATCTTCAAAGTTAAAATCTTCAACTTCAAAATCAAGCATTCTTTTTAATTGTTTGTTGCAAATTCTATAGCAAACTCGCCTAACTCACTTCGATTCCTTCCCAAACATCTCTATACCCAAGCAATCTTAGATGACTCATCCTTACATTCATCACAATGTCTATATAGCAACATCTCAACCTACTGTTAGATCGAACCCCTATTCCACAAATTGGTCTGGGAGAGCATAATTTATCAGTGATTTCTTGCAACATTACCTTTGATAAAATTTTCACTAATTTCATTTTATAATTAAATTAATAGAACATAGTTATTTTAATAATGACCAAAGGCACTCTTCCTCCCTAAAAGAAAAAGGCATTTTCAATAACCAGATCATTAAATAGAGATGCTAATTGACACAAAAGAATCTGCATATAATTAAAATTTGAGAATAATCCAAGTCATGCATTGAATCAAAACAATACAATTCCCTTATCATTCCATTATTTCATATCAATATCCAAAAAAAGCCCAATGATATAGTTTTGAAATTAGGATGAACCAAAAGTCTTCGATACAATATACACAAAATCAAAGATGCAAATAATCTAAATGCATACATGACATTAGATGTGTTGGGACAAACCGACCGATCCCAAATGCCGACTGATCTCCGACGTCCATCAGTCGACACCTGACTCTAGCCCACCGAGTAAGTGGACGACCCTGGAATGACCAACCGATCATGTGTCGGCTAAAACAGTCTAGTCCCACTTCCAACCAGTTGAACTTCCTTCACCGACTCATCATCGGCATACGGTCGACATTCAGTTTCCACAAGTAATAAACTGTAACTGTCAGTATTTCAGAGTCATCGATCGATATTTCAACATTCGGATTCCGACATATAATCGGTCAACCCATTCAAACGCAGTATAACTGCCTGGAGCGATTATCTTGCGAGGAGGATGGCATAATTCTCGGGATTGACAACCCACAACGAGATAACAGCCTGATTTTCTCCACCACTAAAGGCAAGAGAATCTTTGACGGTTACGAGATTCTACTATATAAAAGGGGTAAGGTAGCAGCAAGGGTAGGCCCTCTTTACGTTGAGCTCCTTTCTATTGCTGTTGCCTAGTCTCTTCTCCTCTTTGACTTAAGCATCGGAGGATCTCCATCGGAGACAACTCCAATCAGTGCGGACTTCTTTTGCAGATGCTCATTCCCGACAAGCAGGCGACGAGGGGATTGGCCGCAACAGATTGACGCACCAGGTAGGGAAAGATACTACTCGCGATGATGAAAATAAGAGCTCAGCGATCGATGGCTACTGGATCGGCGAGGCACTCTTCCTGTCGGGAAGATGCTCCTCCCCTACCTCCAGTAGCGGAGCCCAGTTCTTCGCATCCTGTAGTGACCACGGAGGCACAAATCGCGACGATCGTGCAACAAATGACTGTTCTGGCGGAGGCGGTCAAAAGCCTCCAGCAGCAGCAATCTCAGCCGCCGCAACCGCCGGTGGAGCAACGGGTGGCTCGCTCGATGCCATCCAGAACTAGCCGCCGACATCCACAGCAACCTCCGTCGCCTCCACAGGAGTAGCCATCTCGACATTCCCATCGAGATGGGCAGAGGTATTCGCGTCACTCACGATGCGCTACCCACCATTCACGGCGTCCCTCTCCTTCCCAGGTGGATCGAGCGAGGAAGAAAATGATCGCGGACACCGTCTGCCTCTCTCTCGGAATCGTCGAGAGGCTCAACTCCTGGAGTCTCCCAACACCAGTGGCTTGAGGATTACAAACGCAAGTTCAAGGAAATCGACCATTGGCTTGCCCAGATTTAGGCAGATGGTCAGAAGTCTTCAAATGATGTCGACTTTCGCACCGCCCAACCTCTCTCCCGATTCATCTTGGATGAACCGATCCCTAGTCGGTTTAAGATGCCTCACGTGGAGCCTTATGACGGCTCCACTGATCCAGTTGATCACCTGGAGAGCTACAAGGCTCTCATGACGATCCAGGGGGCAACCGATGTCCTCCTCTACATTGGCTTCCCCGCTGCACTCCGTAAAGCTGCCAGGGCATGGTACTCCGGGCTCCGCTTCGGGAGCATTCACTCCTTCGGACAGTTGGAGCACTCTTTCGTGGCCCACTTCAGCACCAGTCGAAGACCGCCATGAACCTCGGATAGCCTTTTCTCCACAAACAAAGAGAAACGAAACACTCTGAGACTTCGTGGCCCGATTCAATGCGGCCACACTTGAGGTCAGGGACCTCAATGAAGATATGGCCATCTCAATCATGAAAAGAGGACTGAAAGGGTCCCGATTCACATACTCCCTAGACAAGACTCTTCCTCGAACGTATGTAGAGCTTTTGGAACGCGCATACAAATACATGCATGCAGATGAAGGAGCTTCTGACCGATGCCAGATCGAAAGCAAAGGTCAGAAGAAGAAGCAAAAGAGAAGTGAGGGTCCTACCGAACCCAGCAAGTCTCCGACTAATAAGTAGGTCTCGCCCCGACAACGGAGTCCGAGACCGACACACAACAGGTATAATTCCTACACTCTCCTTTTCGCTCTTCGTGTGCAGATTCTCATGGAGATCGAAGGAGCGGAATATCTATGACACCCTCCGCCCATGAAGATGAAGAATCATGATCGGAGAAGATACTGTCGATTCCATCGAGATCACGGCCACGATACTGAACAATGCATCCAACTCAAGGATGAAATAGAGGCCATCATACGATGAGGATACTTCGAAAAATATCGGAGGGATCCACCGACTCAGCCTCCTCCCGACTAACGGCCCCAGCCGATTGAAGAAGCTGTGAACAACCAGCCGACTACCGGGATCATCAAGATGATCTCCAAACAGCTGGACCGAGGAACAACCTCAGAGGAGGAGTCGGCAAAAAGACTGTGATAAGATGATGTAATTATTTTACTGATGAGGATGCTCAGGGAATTCAAACTCTTCACGATGACGCTGTTGTTGTCTCGACAATAATAGCAAATTATGATGTAAAAAGATTCTCATTGATAATGAAAGCTCAACCGACGTTTTGTTTACTCGACTTTCTTCCGAATGTGATTGTCGACTGACCGACTCCGGAGAGTCTCTACACCACTAGTAGGTTTCACCGAAGACGCCGTCACGGTGGAAGGAGAAATCACTCTCCCTGTAACCGTTGGGACCAAACCACGGCAGAGTACTGTCTATCTGACTTTTATGATCATCCGAGTACCCTCGGCTTACAACGTCATACTTGAAAGATCCGGACTAAACGCTCTCAGAGCAATAGTCTTGACATACCACTTGCTGGTCCGATTCTTGACTAAAAATAGAGCCGGAGAAATGTGCGGGGACCAACAACTTGCTCGACGGTGTTTCCAAATCTCAACTCAAAGCAATAAGTCAGAGGATTCCTTGCCGGTCGACAAGCTGGACCAAAGAAAGATCAAGAAAGGGTGAACCAGCTGAACAGCTGGTTTCCATCTCGATAACAAATAATCCTGAACAGGTAGTCCGGATTGGATTACAATTATCCGACCTGAAACGCCAACAGCTAGTAAAGCTGCTGAAAGCCAACGCCGACATGTTCGCCTGGTCGGCCACGGACATGCCTGACATTCTCTCAGAAATAATGACTCAGCGACTCAACATTGCTCCAGACATGAAGTCGGTGAGATAAAAGAAGCGGTCTTTGCTCCGGAGAGACAGAAAGCCATTGACGAGGAAGTGGATAAACTACTTGAGGCGGGCTTCATTAGAGAGACCACATATCCCGACTTGCTCGCCAATATCGTCATGGTGAAAAAAGCCAACAAAAAATGAAGGATCTGCATCGATTACACCGACCTAAATCGAGCCTGCTCAAAGGATAATTTTCATTGCCGAAGATCGACCAGCTGGTGATGCGACATCCGGTCATCGGCTACTCAACTTTATGGATGCCTTCGTCGGATACAATCAGATCTGCATGGCACCTGAGGATGAAGAACACACGGCTTTCATAACCGCTAAGGGTCTTTACAGCTACAGAGTAATGCTCTTCGGTTTGAAAAACACCGGAGCCACATACCAACGGCTCGTCAATAAAATCTTTAAAGCACAAATCGGACGCAACATGGAAGTGTACGTGGACGACAAGTTGGTGAAGAGCACACAAACTTCAGAGCATGTTCAAGACTTGGAAGAGGCCTTCAACACACTTCGACAACACCAGATAAAATTGAATCCGACCAAGTATGCCTTCGGGATGACCTCAGGAAAGTTCCTCAGATTCCTCGTTTCTCAACATAGAATTGAGGCTAATTTCGAAAAAATAAAGCTATCATCAACATGAGACATCCGAACACCAAAAAAAAGTACAACAACTGAATAGAAGGATCGTCGTGCTCAGCCGATTCATCTCTAGATCAGCTGAGAGATGTCTCCCCTTCTTCAAAACCCTAAGGCAAATAAAGGATTTCTCTTGGTCAAGTGAGTGCCGACAAGCCTTCGAAGATCTGAAGAAGTATCTGACTTCTCCACCTTTGCTTGCAAAGCCAGAGGTCGGAGAAACATTATATCTCTACTTGGCTACCACTCCAGAGACGGTTAGTTCGGTACTCATCCGAGAAAGCAAAAGTCGGATTCACCGACCCATTTATTACACTAGCAACGTGGTTCATGAAGCCAAAATCTGATATTCAAAGGTCGAGAAGATGATATTTGCTTTGATCATATTGGCGCAGCGATTTCGCCCGTACTTTCAAGTGCACACCATCGTGGTCCTCACCGATCAATCCCTGAGAGCAATCCTACATCGTCCCGACACATCGGGATGAGTGGCGAAATGAGCGGTGAAGTTAAGTGAGTTCAACATACAATATCGACCACGACCAGCTTTGAAAGTACAAGTCTTAGATGACTTCATTGCAGAATGCTCAATAACTGACAATAGGTCGGAAGATGAAAGTGCAAAAAAACCTACGACCTCCGAATGTGACCCTGAATCATCTTGGGTATTACACATAGACGGAGCATCTAATGCTTACGGGAGTGGAGCTGGATTCCTGCTTACCAATTCGGAGGGAGTGGTTACTGAATACACCCTTCGGTTTGATTTCAAAGCTTCAAATAATCAAGCCGAGTATGAAGCTCTTTTAGCCAGCTTGAGGATAGTCAAAGAGCTCGGGATCGACAGCCTCAAGGTCTTCTCCGACTCTCAAATGATCATAGGACAAGTCAGAGGTGAGTTCGAGGCTCGAGACCCGACTATGGCGAAATATCTCCAAAAGGTCAAGGATCTCGTGACACATTTGAAATATTTCGAGATCTCCCACATACCCAGAATGGAAAATGCTCGGGTCGATGCACTCTCCAGGCTTGCAATGACTACTTACAGTGCTCTGGGTCGAACACTCGTAGAGTGTCTCGAACAGCCAAGCATCGATAAAGCAAAGAGGTGTTACAACTGACAGTCGAACCAAGCTGGATGGACCCGATCATCCGATATCTGACCGATGGAACCAGCCCAGAAGACCCCGTAGAAGCTAAACGGCTTTGATGGACAGCCTCCCAGTATGTGATGATGGACGGTCATCTGTACAAAAGATCATTCTCCCTTCTCTTGCTGAAGTGCCTAGGACTGACTGATGCAGACTACGCACTCAGAGAAGTGCATGAAGGAATTTGTGAAAGTCACTTGGGGGATAAATCCCTGGCCTATAAAATCTTACGGCGAGGTTATTACTGACCCACTATGAAGAAAGACACGACTGATTTGGTTCGAATGTGCGAATCATGCCAGAAGTATGCCAACATATAACATCAGTCCGCTAGTCAGTTGACCTCCATTGTCACACCATGACCTTTTGCCCAGTGGAGAATCGACATACTCGGCCCTTTCCCTCCAACGTCTGGCCAAAAAAATTCATAGTCATCGCAATCGACTATTTCATCAAGTAGGTGGAAGCCGAACCTCTGGCGTAAATCATCGAGCATAAAATGGAAGACTTCATCCAAAAGTCCATCATTTTCAGGTTTGGATTGCCACACACTATCATCACCAATAATGGATGGCAATTTGACAATCAAGACTTCAGAGAATTTTGTGCAAAATTTCACATCACGCACAAGTTGACCTCAGTCGGGCATCCACAATCCAATGGAGAGGTTGAAGTGACCAACCGAACCATATTACATGGATTGAAGACTCGGCTGAATGAAGCCAAGGATCTCTGGGTCGAAGAACTGCACTCAATCCTATGGGCAAACCAAACGACACCCCGTATTCCAACTGGAGAATCTCCTTTCAACTTGGCCTATGGGATGGAAGCAATGATCCCACTTGAGATTGGGTTACCATCAACAAGAGTTGAATAGTATGGTGAACCGAGCAACTTTGAATGTCGAAGGACCGACTTAGATCTCTTACCAGAGCTCCGATGCGAAGCTCAACTCCGCATGGCTTCTTACTGACAAAGAGTAGCTGGATACTACAATGCTAAAGTCAAGCCGAAGGTTTTCAGATCCGGAGATCTAGTTCTGAGAAAAGCAGAAGTCTCAAAACCTTTGGATCAAGGAAACTATCTCCGAATTGGGAAGGACCCTACAAGATAGTAGAGACAAACAGACAGGGTGCCTACCGACTTGAAACCTTGGAAGGGACGGTCATTCTTTGAACTTGGAATGCCGACAACCTGAAGTTGTATCATCAATGACCCATATATATCCCTACTCGAAATACAATTCAACTTCAGAGTTGTAAAGTCATCGAAGTTTATCTTCCTGCGGAGGGTCAGCCCTCATTGAAGAGGTCTGAGCCCCGATGGCGCGACTTGGACCTGATGTTTCCTCAGAAACAGATGGTCTAACTACTGACGACATATCGGATTCCCATAAGAATCGATCTATCAACGTCAACGGGAGGTCAGTGCTAGCAGTGAAATCTCTTCAACCGAAGCCGTGCTCCTTCCATAGTCAGCTCGCGATCAAAGTAGCTGGCTAATTTGTCGACTTAGCCTCGACTAAGAAAGGCGAAGTACCAAGATGACCAAGGTCGGATTGGCAATATGCTGACTCGGCCATGGTCAGTCAGGAGATATTCGGCTTGCTACCGTTTATCGTACATCACGACGTATATGCCCGACCAAGATCCGGACAACGGATATTCGACTTACCATCGTTATCCAAATTAATTACATCGGACACCTCTCGACCATCAGATCCCATGAAGTCTATATGACGGTCGGGCCAACGAGCTACATTCGGAAGTCGCTCTACAAACAGCGTGATGTGCAAGGTACGTTACCGACTATCCTAACTAGGTACGTCGGAAGCTACCGACCATCCTAACTAAGTACGTCGGATACTATCGACTATCCTAACTAAGTACGTCGGGGACTACGCAACCAACAGATTCGACAGAATCTATGAAGGTCAGATCTACGACCTATATTCGGGGAAGACTTCAACAAGACATGTATTCTGAATTTATATTCGCGAAAGACTTCAACGGGACATGCATTCGGAATTGCACAAAAGTTTCATGATTTCATTAAGTCAAAAATTGGACTTACAAAAATTGGGCCAAGGCCCGATTACAAGTATCAAAAATAAGAAAATACATCGACTAAACATCAGGATCGACATCTTCGGCTTGGACGGATTCGGGCCCGATCGATGCTTCCACTTGAGTCGGAGTGGTGTCGAGGGTCGAAGCGGCCTCATCTTCGGCAGCTTGATCTGCCAACCTTGGGGCGGGTTCCTCTTCTACAGCATGATCCCCTGAAGCTGGAGGAACGATACTGCTCAAGTCGAGATCGGGATACAGATCTTTGACTGCATTTTGGGCGTCCTCGTACCCGATGCAATAAGAGGCGAAGCCGCTTTCAAGGAGCTCTTCCTTGAATTCTTTCGACTCATGGAAGTCTTCCACCACTCGGCCCAGAGCCTCTCTCGCCGACTCTGCTTCTGCCTTCGCTATGTCGGCGTCAGCTTGAGCAGAAGATAAGTTCTCCTCGGCCAGTGCCAGCCTTTCCAAGCTGGCCCGATGACGTCCGCGCTCAGCTTCAAGCTCGTCAATACACCCATCCCGCTCACGTCGCAACCGATGGGCGGAGTGTGTTTTGCGCTTGACTTGTTCGTGAGCCGATTGAAACTCGACTTCCGAAGATGCCAAACCTTCAGTGAGTCGGCGAATCTCCTCCTGACACGTCAATTCGCGCTCCGTTGCCGACTTCAATTGTTCCTGCAAGGCCGCCTTTTCGGCCTCAGCGGTTTGCGCCCGATTCTTCCAGGCCGCTCGGACATCGTCGAATTTTTGATAGTCGGCCTCTAATTCGGACATATCATGAATTAGCTGCAAGCAAGAGACAGGTCATCAAAAAAAAAGAAAAAAAAGAAGAAGAGAGAGAAGAAGCTTACCCGATGACAGTTGGGTAGAAGGAGGAGAGCATTTCGGTCACTTGCCGACTCCTCC
>KE505021.1:448411-464978 GCA_000441515.1 Elaeis oleifera | reverse complement strand
GGACTGATCTTGCGCGTGACTTGCTTGCATTTCACCAGTAACTCTGCGGAAATGTTCAGTCCTCTGCGCCATCACTGATTGCGTCCGCATTTTTAAAGATAACGCTTCGCCTTAATTAAAAAAAAGTCAAAGCGCTTGGCATTGGCTTGCGTATAGCTCCATCCTATTAATCGAAAATCAGGATTGACTTCTGTTTCTAAGTATACCCAGCATGAACCCATGCAAACAGGGTTAAAAGCAATGGATAGCCGGGTTCCTATAGGCCATGGTCAACAAGAACTTATAATCGGGGACAGACAAAATGGGAAAACTGCTATAGCTATCGATACTATATTAAACCAAAAGCACATGAACTCAAGGGGCACCTCTGAAAGTGAGATATTGCATTGTGTCTATGTAGCGATCGGACAACTAAGAAATTGAAACCCCATTCACAGGTCCGAGATCCACATCTATGAATTGAAAGGTCCAAATGATCAACTCTATCATCAGTTGTTAGAATCAATAGGTGTTTAAATCGTTCATTTGAATAAATTGAAACTCTTTTATTTTATTGGATGATCATGATACTTCCCTGATGTTTCTGAACATTTTCAATAAAACCTTATCGTAGAAGTATTTTAACAATATTTTCGATGATATTAGTAGATGCTATTCGAACCATTCCTTTTTTTATTCATGTCAGCATTTCTTATAGAAGCTATTATATTGGCAATAGCATCCCTATCCATAACGGACTATAATTTTTTGTGCCCTTCTTCCAATTTCTTTTCGTTGCCTAAGCACTTACACGCCTCGGAGGGTTTCCAGTTCCAGGTTTCGATCCATCCTATAGTCGCAGAACTCATTTCAGATCAAATAAAGTGTCTATGGGTTGTTTGATTGACGTTGGACTTGTCTACGGGATTTGTATACATTTAGAAGCTTCAGATTCTTTAAACCAATGTTTTGCCTTTTATCCTAGTTATTGATCTCTATATTGGACTTGTTTTCGGAAACTTATCATGGAAACGTATGAAAGACGGAACTGAACTCTCAAGGAAAGATACATGGCTGGATTTCTTGAGAAATAACAATTGATGTATAGGAGGAGGAATACGGTCAAATCTATGTTAACTTGATCACATTTTAATTGAATGACCAATATGAAGATCAGTTCACACCATATTGTTGTATTTGCCATTGAATAAGTCAAATTCAAAACTTGGGTACCATTTGGCATATTGATGTTGATGATAAGAGCATATTTATCCCCTGCCAGGCTGCCACAGGCCAAGTCTCGACCTTGACTTTTGGTTTTATTGCAATAAGCCGCTCATTGTGTTGAAAAGATCAAACAACCATTCACCAATCAATCTACTCTCTCTTCTGCTTGTCATGTGGTTGGTTGCTTATTGTCAATTTTATTATCAATATGCTAACTGTATTGAGAATATCTAACAGCCAGTCACAAAGAATCTACTCTCTCTTCTGTTTGTCGCCAACCAAATCACTCTGCAATTCAATCTCCATCCCCCTCTTCTTCACCCTCTGCTCTGCACGCAGACAGATACTCATGGGAGACGCGGCGCTGTCAGCCTTTTTGCAGGTCATATTCCAGACTGTACTTGATTCTTTGCTGAAGGAGCTGAGATCGCAAGGTGGACTTAAGAAAGAATTGAGGAATCTCACAACCACTGTCCAAATGATTCAAGCTGTCCTCAAGGATGCGGAAGAAGGAGAGCAGGAAGAAATGCAGCGAAATTGTGGCTTGATGAGCTTAGGGATGTTGCATATGATGCGATTGATGTGTTGGATGAAGTTGCTACAGAAGCTCAACGCCAGCAGTTGATCCCATGCGCGCAGGTACGCAACTCCTTATCTGTAGTTAACCCCAAGCGTTTTCAGTTTAGGCATGGGATATCCAATAAGATCAAACAAATAGAGCAGAGGCTGGAATTTGTTCGAAAAAGGCAGCATGCACTCGGCTTAAGACGGGCAGATGTTTCAAGGCATCATGGGAGGCAGCGAACTCCTTCAGACCACCTCAATGAATTCAACAGATGCTTTGGGCCGGGAACATGATAAACAGAGAATTGTTGAGAGGTTGACATCATCAGATGGGGTGGTCGAAGCTGGAATTTCGGTACTTCCTGTGCTTGGGATGGGCGGTCTGGGCAAGACGACGCTCGCTCAGCTAGTCTACAACGATGAGATTGTGGAAAAGCATTTTGAATTGAGGTTATGGGTTCATGTGTCCCGTGATTTCAATGTTGTTAAGCTTACCAAAGCCATAATAGAATCCATAGATAGTTTGTTTGTGATAACACCAACCTAGATACCCTTCAGAAACATCTTCAGAAGAAACTGAATGGGAGGAGATACCTGCTCGTCTTGGATGACGTTTGGAATGAAAGCCTGCAAGAGTGGAAGAGGCTGAGAGTCCCCTTACTGTCTGGGGCAAGAGGAAGTAAGATATTAGTTACTACAAGGATCAAGGAAGTCGCAGAAATGATGGGCACCACAACTTACATTTTGCATGGTTTATCAGATGATGACTGCTGGTCTTTGTTTTGCCAGTATGCAATGGGCCATCACACACATTCATACTCCTATGTAGATAAGATTGGGCAAGAAATTGTGAAGAAGTGCAATGGATTGCCTTTAGCAGCAATAGCTATGGGTCATAGGCTGAGCAAGGTAACTGACTGGAGCAAGTGGGAAACTATTCTACAAATGAGAGGTGGGAATTCTCTGGTGGGAATAGTGACATTTCGCGAGCTGTTGGTTCGAGCTATCAGCAATTGCCTGCACATCTCAAGCCATGTTTTGCATATTGTTCCATAATTCCAAAAGGTTTTGTGTTTGAGAAGGAGTTCATAGTCCAACTGTGGATGGCACAGAATTTTATTCAGCCAAGAGGAGGAGAACGGATGGAAGACATAGGTTCCAGCTACTTTGATTCGCTTGTGCAATTGTCATTCTTCCAGCTCTCACATTTTGACTATAAGAGTGGCCAACCTAGATACACGATGCATGATCTTATTCATGACTACGGACAACATGTGTCGGCAGGGGACTGTTGTACTATGGAGCTTGGCAAACAATACGATTTCTCTGAAAAGACTCGGCACTTGTCATTGATCTATGACCAGTTTGTAAGGAATGACTCCACGCACTCACGTTCATCTACTCAAAGGAGTATATTTGATACACTTTATAGATTGAAGGGTTTGTACACACTTCTACTAGTCAGGAATTCCACATCCGATAGCTTGATAATCCCTGATAACTTTGGTGTGAAATTGGGAAGCCTGCGTACTTTGGATCTGAGCAATTCTGGCCTGAGTGTTCTACCAGAATCAATCGGTGATTTGAAGCATCTTCGGTGCCTCCAGCTTCGAAACACAAATATTACAAGGCTGCCAGAATCAGTGGGTTGCCTTTACAACCTTCAAACTTTGGGGCTTCGAAATTGTTATTACCTTGAAGACTTGCCTGTGAACATGAAAAATCTGCGAAAGCTAAGGCACCTTGATCTGCATCTTGATGATGATTCGATGATGATGGCACAGGAAGCTATGCCTAGAACACACAGGTTAAGATCGATGCCACCAGAAATAGGACTACTACGTGATCTCCAAACATTGTCGAGATTCATCACAAGTACAAAGGCTGGTTGTGGGGTGTCAGAGTTGCAGGACTTGAATGACATCCATGGGGAACTTTTCATCTCAAACCTCCAACTTGTTCAAAGTGCAGAAGAAGCTGTGAAGGCAGATTTAGCAAGCAAGCAATACATTCAGAAGTTGCAGTTACAGTGGAGTTATGCTATGGGAGTTGGACAGCAAGTTCTAGCCAGTCTCCAACCTCACACTAACCTCAAAGAGCTCGCAGTTGTAGGCTACGGCGCCACAACATTTCCATCTTGGATGGGGTCTTCTTCCTTTTCAAATATAGTGACTTTAAGGCTCTCTGATTGCAAGAACTGTGTAACTCTCCCACCGCTTGGACAGTTGCCTATGTTGAGAGACCTTTATATAAAAGGCATGGACAGAGTGCAGCGTGTAAATTGTGCATTTTGTGGCGGCCATGGCAATAGGACCTTTCCATCTCTCCAAAAGCTACATTTTGAGAGCATGCACAGCTTGCAGGTATGGGATGGAAATGATGGCTGTGAACTCCTTGCCTTCGTGAGCTTGTTATTAAGGACTGCATTGATTTGCGGCAGCTCGTCCACAATCTTCATTCCTTGAAAATATTAAGGATACAAGGTTCCCCACGGTTGATGGGCTTGCGAAGGTTCCCATCACTTCATTATTTAGAAGTGAGGGCGAGTGGTGACTGGATTGGGGGTCTTGGCCTTGTCTTGCTTCACTCTCCTCCCTCACCCTCTGTTTGTTGCCAACAAGTACCTTTCCCTCAGGACTACTTAGCAGTCATGCCTCTTTACGTCGCCTGGAAATCAGTCACTTAGACCAATTGTTATCATTGCCTGATGATGGGCTTCCTAGAGGCCTTGTCTATTTTGGAATTAAGCACTGTCCTCAGCTTAATTCTCTGCCCAATGGACTTCAAGACCTTGAAGCATTAGAAGAATTGGAAATTCATGATTGTAGGCAGCTTACACACTTACCAGAAGGGCTCAGGAACCTAAACTCTCTCATTCGCCTTGAGATATCAGACTGCCCATGTCTCCGGTCCTTGCCAACCGAGGGTCTTCCCCCTTCTGTTCAGTTTTTGAGCATCAACAACTATCCTAATCTCCATTGAGGTGCCAAGTTGGAGATCAAGACTGGCCAAAGATCATGCACATCTTCTTGGAGTTTGATAAACAGCCCATGGTTTCTTCCTTTTGGCTCTGATGTATCATTCATGGATGACACGTTGATCCAGGTGCAGGCATACGTTATGCAATTTTTTCATATCTGGCAGCATCAACATTTTACTTTTATCTACTATTTATGATCAGTTGATTAGTATTTACTATACTAGTAAATTTTGTGGGAAACTGTATCATAAATCATGTGAATTTGCCATGTTTAGCATGCAAGGCATGTTATTAAGAAGAAATGCTTGAGGGAATTTAACCTTACATATTTTTTCCTTGTCCATTTTCTTCTTAAGAAAGGATGAAAATTCAGTTTTCATTTGTTATACATTGAAATCATTAATTTGGTGGATTTTATCGGAAATATTATATCAAATTCATATCTACATATTAGTATTATTGCTTAAAGAGTTGCATATTGATGATCCCATATGGTTTTTGTGGGGGAAAACTCAGGGACATAAATCACAATGTTTAAAGAAGTGCTTGCTTGATTTTGGTTAAACAGCATTGCTGGTTCATGCTGTAGCTTCACATGGAGAGTGGCAGGTGCGGAAAGTGGGAGATTTAAAGATCTTTCTGAAATAGGACACCTTCAGTGGCATTGGCTAATAGAGTTATAACTCGTCTTTTAGGCACGTCAACGTGTGAAGGCAGAACAAATTTTTGATGATTTCTTCCTAAGGAACCAGTGAATGATCCTGCAATGCTCATAGTAAAACTTCTTAACAACATTAGATTTATTGGTTTTCGCTATGTTCTGGCTCTTGCAAGTAGCTGCAATGAATGAATCGACAGAGTTAGGTAGGTTTACTTTGGGCTGCATAAAGATTGATTAGGGGTCTTTGGTTAAACAATTTGTCTTGGCGTTGAGTTTTGAGGAAAACATTTGCCTTGGTTTTGGAAATTGCCTGTAATTACCTGTGCTCTTGCCTGGCTTATTATGAGTGGTGACTGGTTCCTTTCTCAGCTGCAAGCCTTTTAAGTTCTTTGATGCTTCATGAAGTGAACCCAGTTTCCATCTCATCGTGCTTTCTCTTGATCCCCTTCCCCTGAGTTGCCTTCAGGACAGAAGGCGGCCTTGGTTCTATATGCTACAGGGTAACTACTAATCAGTCATTTCTGATCGCTTGACTATATGCCTAATTTGTACATCTCTAGTGGCCTCATCAATCTAGGAACCATCAACTGCTTCTGATCTGCCCTCTGCACTTCAAAATTTCTGAAGATATAGCTATGAAAGATTTTGTGCAGCTTGATTCCGAGTCAGATATGTGCATGAACCTAACTAGAATTGATTGTTTTGATATTTTCTCCTGTTCTTCCTTTTTCTTAGTGACGCTTTGCCCCCGTGCTTTAATTCTTGAGCATAAACAGTCAGTGTTGGTTCAGGCCATGGAACCAAGATGAGGAAGCCAAGGACTGAGCCCAAGATTGCAAACATCATCTTAGTGTGAATAAGCAAAGAACTGGTAGTTTCTGCCATTCAGCTCCAGCATACAATGTCGGTGGATATCCAAGGTTAAAGCACATTTCAAATCACTTCATTGTTTTGCTTCAGGAAGAAAGAAAATTCATTGTGGCCTTGGCTTACTATTGCAATTTACTGGATTAAGTATACTATAACATGTAAATTTGCATACATTGTTTTTATAGGTCTATATTGAAAATAACCAGCAGTAGTGGTTATGGAGCTCAACTTCATCTTTCATACTTTGTGAGCTCTGGATATCTGAAAGTTGATATGCAATCCTTATTTATCATGATTATCATGTGAAGGGCTCTATAAGTTTTAATTTTGTAAGAGTTCAAGTTAATCATATCATATTGCTTCATCAAAAACTGCCCCAAGGGCATAAATTGTTTTGTGGGTGGGGGTCAACAATTTATATCAACCTACACCATGCATGCAACTCAAGAACAGCTCAAGTTAATGTCAAAAAAGATTTAAAAACAACCAGGAGAAATCAGTTAAAACATGAAAAAACTCAAGCGAACAAACAGGTAAATTGGCTTGAATGAGATTTGCATCCATCACCTTTGGCTCTGATATCATGTAACTTTCTCTAGACACCAAATTGTGGGGAAGGTCAACAATTTAGGCCTTAACATTTGTAGGGCCAAGCTCCAAAGTACAGCAATGCGAGTTAAAAGGACCCTATCTCATGTACAGAGGACATTGATGTAGGTTATCACCAATAGCTTTAGATAGAATGACGTATTACAGTCAAGTCATTGTATTTATCTGTATCTAGCGGACCGCATCTATCATTTAATGGCTGCATTGTCACTTAAGAATAGTGGTCTTTTCTGGCAACCATTGCAGGCTGGCTTATGAATATTAAGAATAATTCAACTTCTGGTATTGTTCATGCATGATTGTGCTTTGTCATGGCACCCCTCACAAAGAAAGAGGGACAAGCCTTTGTGCTGTGTAATGGCAAGCAGCAGTCCTCCTCTTCCGTGTTACGAGGGTCAACATTGACTCTATCCTTCTGCTAACAGTGCTGCATTGCATTGATGGCCATGTGCTGAAGCTGACTGTCATGACAGCAAAGCTTCAGAGTCATGACATTTGAGCATTGAAAGCCGTTCTACTGCAATTTTCCTTCAAAAGCAACATTGATGAAGGGACGTACCATTTTCAGGAATAATAATGTGGGAAACACCACAAGTAGAATTTCTAAGTCCAATACTTGGTGAACATTTTTCAAATTTCATTGTTAAAATAGTGATGTCTATATATCATTATTAGTGTTGCTGCCAAAATCCAATCAAATTAGGATCATCAGAGAAAATTATTTGATCTACGATGGTGAAATATAATTCATCTTGAAGTCATAGATTTGCACATCAAAAGATGAAAATGCCTATTGGATTGACTTTGGCCAGACCCTCTGATGCTTAAGTCAGATTAGACTTTAGAAGAACAAAATAATGAGATTATAATAAAAAATTGTAGTATAAAATATTATTCTATTCTGATTCATCTGGTTTGGATGGCGTTATCTTTTTTATTTTGGCCTTTTTGACCTTCTGATGAGCTTGATCTTCTCGGATTTCTGATGAGGTCGACTTATTCGATCGTCTGATAAGATCGGACTTTTTCGACTTTCGATGAGGTTAGCTTACTCGGTCTTCTGATGAGGTCGACTTATTCAGTCTTTTGATTAAATCGATTTGACTTTTTGATGAAGTTGGCTTATTCGATCTTTTGATGAGATCGACTTATTCGGTCTTCTGATGAGATCAGACTTACTTGATCTTCTGATGAGGTCGACTTATTCAGCTTTCTGATAAGATTGGCTTCCTCGATCTTCTGATGAGGTTGACTTATTTAGTTTCTGATGAGGTCGATTTATTCGACTTTTTGATAAAATCGACTTATTCCATCTTTTCAGCTTTCTCGATCTTTTCAACCTTCTCAACTTCCTCGACCTTTTCAGCTTTTTATTTTTGGATTCTCTTAATATAGCAAATATATAACTATTTAGAATTCAAATCTTTATAAAATTGCTTGTCATGCATCCATTCATGATAGAGAGGTTGATTTATATGCCATATCATATGCCCCCTATTTTCAAATTCAAGCCATTTTCTTTGACTTAGGCAAAGGAAGTAGTCGGATTATAATTGACCCTGTTCATGATTAAAAACTTGAGTGTTATTAGAAATAAATTTGATGGTTGCTGTACCTTTCATTAAATCGATGCTTAGTCGACCAAATTGAATCATCCTAAGTCGAAGCTCAAATCTTTCATTAGATCGATGTTCAATTGACCAAGTCAAATCATCCCTAGCCATAGCTCATACTTGTCGTTAGGTCGGTTATCATCCGACCAAGTGAAATCATCTCGAGTCGGAGCTCATACTTATCATTAGGTCAGTATTCAGCCAACCAAATCGAATCATTTTGAGCCAGAGCTCATACTTGTCGTTAGGTCTGTATTCAACTGACCAAATCAAATCATGTTGAGTCCGAGCTCATACTTATTATTAGATCAGTGTTCAGCTGATCAAGTCGAATTATTTCAGTTGGAGCTAGTTGATTATCCATATAGTCAGGATTTGGAGGTCCCAGCCGAAGTCGGGGTGGCCTCAGTTGATCTTCCTTAGTTACTTGGATGGATCTAGATCCTTAGTTGATTTTTGCTCTCGTTGCTTTTGATGTTTGACTTATTGGGTCTTCAACTCAACCTATTTCTAATATGAGAAGCGATTCATAGAGATCTTTCTTGATTGAAAGTCTGATCTTATTAGAAGGTCGAGTAAGTCAATCTCATTAAAAAGTTGAATAAGTCAACCTCATTAGAAGGTCGAGTAAACCAACCTCATCAGAAAGTTGAAAAAAATATGACCTCATCAAAAGATCGAATAAATTGACATCATCAAAAGATCGAGTATAAGTTAACCTCATCGGAAGGCCGAGCAAGTCTAATCTTATTAGAAGGTCGAGTAAGTCGACTTCATCAGAAAGCCGAATAAGTCAATTTCATTAGAAGGCCGAGTAAGCCAATCTCATCAGAAACTTGAAAAGCTCTGACCTCATCATTAAAAGGTCGAATAAGTCAACTTCATCAAAAGGTCAAGTAAATTGACCTCATCAAAAGGTCGAGTAAGTTGACCCCATCAAAAGGTCGAGTAAGTTCGACCTCATCAGAAGGTTGAATAAGTCAATCTCATCAGAAGATCAAATAAATCGACCTCGTCAAAAGATCGAGTAACCTAATATCATTAGAAAATCAAAAAAATCAGACCTCATCAGAAGACCAAATAAATCGACCTCATCAGAAGGCCAAATAAGTCGATTTCATCAAAAATCCGAGAAAGTCAAGCTCATCAGAAGGACGAGAAGGCCAAAATAAAAAATGATGAGGCCATCCAAACTAGACCAATCAGAATAGGATAATATTTTATACTAAAATTCTTTATTATAATCTCATTATTCTTATTTTTTCAAAACCTAATTTGAGTCAAACATTGGAGGCCCGATCGGAGCCAATCCGATGAGCTTTTTCATCTTTGGGTGTGCAGATCTGCAACTCCAAGGCATATTGTATTTCAACATCGTGGACAAATAATGCCCTTTTGATAGTCCTAGCCCAGCTGGATTTTAGCAGCAACAATTAATGCTTAGCAAAATAATATTATGAAAGTACTTATGTACTTAGGATTTTACTGCACATCAAACAGATAAAGCACAATATAGAGGCTATGACTACGTATGGGCAGTCAAGTGGGAAATCCTTTCTTCCTATTCCTCTTATTCTTTAGTCAGATCGATGCAAGGCTACCGTAAGCACAGTCAAAATACTTGTTGGAATACCATCCCCTTGTAAGCAGAGGCATCAAACTTTATAAGCAACAAATAGATCAAAGAAAGAAGAAATTTGAATAACTAAGAATACATTTTTATTGATATTAATAAATAAGAAAACATTAAATTCATAAATGGAGACATGATGTCCCATCACTAGGTACGAAACCAAAGAGATCATTTTAAAAGGTCAGGTCAAGTATGAGATTGTTTCTGACCTTAACATGGGCATCAAAACTTTCACTAAATTTTTGTTTTCCAGCCTTTTTTGTTATGCTCAAAATCCATCATCCGATTGGATGCTAATGCCTCAAAAAGATGATAGTCTTGCTTTGAATCCATTTCACAAAAAACATGTTTGCTTCCTATCTTCAAATTATTTTTTTGGAGGTGTATAATGCTGTCCCACGATCATCCTTTATCTTTCTTTCTTTCTTTCTTTTTGCATCATCTTTTTTGAATTAATGGATTGACTGCATTTTCTTTTCTAACGAGGATGTTTCGTTATGTTGTGCACATACAGCACTTTACCATCAACTTTCTGTAGGTTACAGAGTAGGTATAAATTTGCTCAAAATCAAAGAAAGGCATGTTTGGTTTATAGGAGTTAGGCTTTGGAATGAAAATGAAAATGAGTGAGTTCTATTTTAATTATTTGATTGCAGAAATCTTATTTTCATTCTGATTTCATGAAGGAATGGAAATGTTTAAGTTCTTTAAAATCCAATCATGACTCTCTCTTGGTATTCAAAGTCCATTTCAATTTCAATTTTGATTCTGATTTCAATCACAAACTAAATATGTTAGGAAATATGACTATTCCAATTCTCATTCCAATTCATCCCAATTCTAGATACAAACCAAACACACTTGAAATGCTCCGCGACTTTTTTATGGGAAATGGTGATTCCCAACCATCGATTTCACATAGTTTGACTCTTTTTTATAACACTTAGAGGGGCCTGTTCCCACCAACACTATCCCCAATGCGACCCACCTTTCAATTCTTAATTCCCTTCTCCAAAGTTGCATGCACAAGAAAAAAATAATCAGCCTCCCTCGTTATCATTTCCACCAACACAAAGTAGCTTAGATGTTCCAACCTTGGGAAAGATGGCCACATTTTGGAAGGCTCGGCAACATGCAATGGCCAATAATGGGGCATGGGATGGCCAAGGATGTGTTGGAGGCAGTCCAAAGAGATGGAAAGGGATAGAGGGAGAGATGGAAGGAGGAGGAGGTAGAGAGGGTGGGGATCTTAGTGATGCCCACACCATTACAATCATCGTGGTTGGTGCCATTGCCATCCTTAGAGGAGCCCACATGGGGCTCTAATATGGTGGGGAAGGATACAGGAAGAGGCCATCAGAGGAGGATGGAAATAAGAAAGAAATGAAATAAAGGGGAGGGCGGATTTTATTTCTAAGAGATTTGAGTGGAGTATAAAAATATTTCATATTCAACCTATACTAGAGTATTTTTATACTACAAAATCAGCTTTTGAATGCCACTATAGAATATATTTACATTGGGACCAAAAATATTAGAAATTGAAGAATGCTTTGATAATTTTGGATACCAAAAATCGAGATTTTGATAGCCTTATTCCCTCTCTTGTTCTTACTGGATTTCGGGGTTTAATGCATGCATATGTATTTCAAAACTTTATTTTTAAACATCACAGTGGAGAATAAGATTAAAATAATTTTAATCTGAATTTTGTATGCATAAAATATAAAACCACATAAATCTATTTCATATGCTGAAATTGATATATGCTGAAATTCAGATTGTGATCAAATCACATACCTGTTTCGCAATTTCTTTCTTCAAAACTGGATCTGAAAGAGAAGAAGCTCTCTTTTTGCTGCACAAGTATCCGACCTCTACAAGTATCCACTCAGAATCAGTCCGGAACAGTTTTATTTAATCTGAATTTGGTTCTCCAAAGTTCAGTCTGCTGAATGTGAACGAAGCCTGGATTGCGATCAACACTTGATCTTTCTCTTTGATCTTCTTCTTCTCCTCTTCTCTAGCCTTTTTTTTTGCTATGTGCTGCTACAAAATACCAGCAACCAGCCAAGAGGGGACACCCAACACCTTGGGGGTTAAAAAGCTTTGGGACGTCCCAAAGAGAGGAAGATGTGGGACGTCCAAGGGGAGAAGAGAAAGGGAGAGGAAGAGAGGTTATGGGGATCTCTTTTGGGTGTGGAGGCTTATTGGTTGGATGGCTTTAGGACCTTAGGGAGGTCCTTTAAATAAGTATAAGGATTAAATTCTATTCAATCACATAATACAAGTCCTACTTGCATTAGGATTCTTATTAACTTAAGTTATCCAACTTACATTAGGAAGCCCATTAGGCGCCAATAATTAGAGCCCTTACACCCATAATTAGACATCTTCTTTTACACTCAAGAGATACCCCATAAGAGAACTAAGGGCTCTCTAATCAATGGACACACTCAAATTGATTAAATTAACATGGCGTCTCATAATAACTATCAAGAAGATTCATAAGGGACTTGCATCCTTAATTTATGTGATCTATAACCTTAGACACCCAACAATTAGAGTTTCATGAATCTTATTCATATAGATTATTAACAGATAATTAAGTTAGAATTATCTTATCAAATAAGTAATCTCAACTGAAAGAGGAATTAGGTCCAACCATGTGCTAGCAAAGCTACCTGAATGCAATGAGTTTTTCTAAATCCAATTGACACTTCATAAGCTCAATTACTTATTTCAGACCTAATCTCTTTATTGTATGATCCCATAAGTTTAATTCTATCTGGTAGTGAGAGATACAATGATCTCTATCATCGTATCATTAAAATTCTTTTCAATGGATCGAATAATTTCACTCTAACTCAATAAGGATTGTCAATCCAGAATAATTCTAGTGAGCTCTCACAATCCACTAGTGACATCTAAAAGTATGTAGTAGTAACTCAATAGAACTGAAATAAACCTCTAAGTGTAGTCAACGTGTGATTCAGTCCCTTTATCGTGAGTCCTGACTAGATGGCAAGTCATGGATAAATCATCAAACCTCAATATCAGTCATATGATAGATTCGATAAGCTCAAGTCTAGATGTGACATCTATGAAAACTCTTTTCCATCAATCACTCTACTGTAGCCACAGATTTTTGAACTTAGTCTCTCAAATCTCATAGGACTACTCCTCTCTATCAAAATCGATAGATCCTATCTTGATGCATATCCTACTCCTACAGTGGACTAACTATCACCAACATCCATTATAAAGGCTCATTGAGATCCATATTTATGTGTCAATCAAACTCCAGTAACCTCACTGTGAGCAGCAGTGCCATCTCAAGTCAAAAGATCAATCACACAACTATAACATCGAGATAATCACTGACAATCGAATAGAAATCTAAGTGATCTCTCGTTTGATCACGCTCAGTGCCAGTTATTCTCTACCAACCATCCGTACTTGTCATCCAGTGTCTCTATACTGTAGACTAGAAACTCATTTATTCTGAAGAAAGTGATTTGTACGTCAGTCTATTCAGATCTATCACCATCCTCATGATGATCTTATGATCGAGAGTCTTTAGAAATTAAATACATATCTATAATTTTTAACACCTTGAGAATATATATCGAAATTAATTTTATGGATGATTCAAGGACACATCACACTTGAATAAAAAGAATTTATTTTTTATTAATCATATTAATATATTAAGTATAAAATTGTATCCTAAATTTATTACAATATGTCAGTCATTTTGACTTCTAGGACATACATCTAACAATCTCCTACTTGGACTAAAGTCAATTGGCCACAAATCTAAGTCCCATCTTTTCAAAGTAGATTTTATTTTGATTGGCTCAACTGCTTAGTTAGCGGGTCTGCCACGTTATCCGCGAAGTCTATTTTTCGCACCTCGATATGCTTCTTTTTGAGGTAGTCGCGTATATTGCTGTTCTATGTGCATGAACTTCTGGTGAGATGTTGACTGCTTAGCAAGGGCTATGGCACCATTATCTTTGTAGTATTATATCATGACATTTAATGGCATGACATCCAGTTCTATAACTAACATGAGAATCAAAATTCATCTTACACATCTACACATATTCAGCCTCCATTGATCGATTATTCAGAACCCTTCTAATATATCGAACAAGTATACACCCTCAAATCGCAACTTAGAATCTCTTCCAAAGATTCAGAATAAATTCTTAGTCCTTCTTAAGTACTTAAGGATGTTCTTTATAGCTATCCAGTACTCCTCGTTTGAATTTGATTGATACCTGCTCGTGACACTCATGACAAGGACAATATCAGGTCGAGTACATAGCATGGCGTACATGAGGCTCTCTATCATCGAAGCATAAGGAATCCTACTCATGTACTGAATCTCCTCAGATGTGGTTGGACACATCATCTTGGAGAGACGAATACTATACCTAAGAGGTAAAAAACCTCTCTTGAAGTTTTTCATACTGAACCTCTTCAGCTCCTTCTCTATGTACAGCTTTTGTGACAGGTCAAGCATCCGTTTAGGTCTATCCCTATAGACTTTTATTTCGAGAATATAAGATGCTTCCCTAGATCTTTTATGGAGAATTTCTTGGACAACCATCTTTTGACCATGGTCAGCATGGGAATATCATTCCCAATAAAGAAATATCATCCACATACAATATGAGGAAGGTAATTGTACTCCCACTGATCTTCTTGTACACACAAGATTCCTCTTTATTTTTGACAAAATCAAACGATTTGATTGTCTTATCAAAATGATGGTTCCAACTCTAAAAAGTCTGCTTTAATCTGTATATCGATCTTTGAGCTTGTAGACTCTGTGATCACTATTATCGGATGCGAAACTCATAAGTTGCTCTATATAGATATCTTCCTCAAAATATCTATTCAGGAAAGTAGTTTTTACATCCATCTGTCAGATTTCATAATCATAGTAAGCTGCAATAGCAAACAAAGTACGGATGAATTTTAGTATGGCTATGGATGAGAAAGTTTTCTGATAGTCAATGCCCTCACGCTAACTATAACCTTTAGCCATAAGCCTAGCTTTTTATGTCTCTACCTTATCATCGGTATCATCTTCCTTTATAAATTCATTTACACCCAATAAGTACAATACTCTCAGGTGGATCTACTAAAGTCTAGACTTGGTTCGAGTGCATTGAGTCCATTTCTGACTTTATAGCATCTAACATTTTTTAAAATCGATGTCAGACATTACTTCGTCAAAGGTATTAGGATCATCAGTATGATCTCTATCTCCCATAAGAAATATTTCTTCACTTTCTCTGTAAGCATACCCATGTACCTTTCAGAAGGTCGAGAGATTCTGCTAGATCTACGAGGTGGTAGAGGAACATCAACTACTGGCTTATGGACTGCGGATTTCTAAAGATCTATAGCTTTTGGCTCTTCAAAGATCTTCTCTTCGAGCTCTACTAGCCTCCCACTGCCGTCATCCTCGATAAATTATTTTGTAGGAACATGACATTTCGACTCACAATCACATTATGATCTTGTGAAAAGTAGAAATAGTATCTCATGAATTTTTTAGATACCCAATAAAATGAGCTATGACAGATCTATCTTCCAATTTTTTCACCATCTGTCTCTTGACAAAGGTCGGACATCTTCAAGTCTTAAGATAACCTAGACTCGACGTCTTACCAAATCATAACTCATACGGTATGGTAGGAACGGATTTTAAAAAACCGATTCGATAAGTGAATGACAGTTAACAAGGCATGTCTCTAAAGAAATAAGAGTAGATCAGTAAAACTCATCATGGATATGATCATATCCAATAGGATCCTATTCTTTCTTTCGGATATTCCGTTGAGCTGAGGTGTTCCAAGAGGGGTCCACTGAGGAACTATGCCTTTATCTTTAAATAACTTAAAATTTTGACTAAGATATTCACCTCCTCGATCAGATCGAAGAATCTTAACGGATTTGTTTGTCTGCTTTTCTACGTCATGTCTGAATTCTTAAACTTTTCAAAAGTCTCAGACTTGTGTTTCATGAGATACACATATCCATACTTAGACAGATCATCGGTAAAGATAATGAAATAGCTATAACCATCTCTGACTAGCACATCAAATGATCCACACACATCGGTGTGTACCAGGGCAACTAACTCTGTGTCTTTTTTCCCATGTCCTACAAAAGGTAACTTAACCATCTTTTCTCGAAGACAAAATTCACGAACTGGATATGACTCTGGACGAAGAGAGCCAAGGATCCCATCCTTTTTCAATTTATTTATCTTATTCTCTCCAATAGGGCCTAGTCTATAGTGTCACAAGTACTTCTAGTTAATCTCATCTCTGGATCTCTTTTGGCCTATGGCACTCACTATTTGCTCGTTTAGGTTTACATTCGCATCAATATGCAAGTAATAAAGACCG
>KE505021.1:425270-439442 GCA_000441515.1 Elaeis oleifera | reverse complement strand
CGCGAACCTCGCTGTGGGCTCAATATAAGCTGAATCTTGAGGCATCAAATCCTAACATAGATATTTTGTAATAAACTAATGATAGGGCAGAGAGAACCTAATAAAATGGAGTCCAGTGTAGGAAATTGTTTGGTCTAATATGGTTGCTTGCTGTCTATGTCAGGTATAGGACCAAAAAGAAGTGTCTTAAATGAAGCCAATATTTATGGAAAAGGCTTATTGTCTATGTCATTGCATTGTTTTGTTGCATCGTTTACTAGCCTATCAAATATTTATTAATAAAAGAACAAAAAGCATAGCCAAAATATTTTATTAAGAACTTAGAAAATTACCATGTTGCAGCTCATTATTGTGCTAGTTAAATTAGCAAGGATATATGAATATTGTTTCCTTTCAAAGCCCGTAATGATAGTTCTTACAATGTAGCCTTGCATATTTATGACTATAGGATACACTAGGAAACCACAACATCAATCGAAAGAAGGCAGAACATATCAAACAAATAATCGTTATCATATTGACTAATTTATTATGCAATCAATAATCTTATGTATGTTTGAAATCTTTTATTGCGTGTTGTTACTAATATTTAGTTAATTTATGCTAATATGTAGGAGGATTACTATGGCAGAGTGTCAAGTTGATGAAAATATGGTTGATTCTCATGGTTTCTATTGATACATCTCAAAAGTAGGCATAGAATTTGAATCTGAAAATGATGCATATGAATTTTACCATCATTATAGATGGATAATTGGATTTATTATTCGGAGAGACTATGTGAACAAGCATCAAAGACCGGTCAAGTAACCTCCATAAAATTTACATATTGTAAAGAAGGTTTCCGACTTCTAGACAAACGTGATGATCATGCAAAAAATCATAGTGCTGAAACAAGAATCGGTTGCATGGCACATATGCTTATTAGGTTTAACAAAAGTAGTAAAAAATTTCAAATTGAGAGCTTTGTGGTAGAGCATAATCATTCTCTTCACATTCCATCATGCTTCCGCATGATGCTATCCCAACGTAAAATGTCAGAAGCCCAGATATATGAAATTGATTTAGCAGATAATGCCGGTATTAGGTTGAAGGATTCTCATGAAATCATGAGTCAGCATGTTGGCAGTAGGGCTAATATTGGATTCACTAAACAGGATCACAAAAATATTCTTCGAACCAGACGACAATGAAAAATGGAACATGGAGAAGCCGGGGCACTGATGAAGTATTTTCAAGAGCAATTATTGAAAAATCCTACCTTTTTCTATGCAGTGCAATTAGATGCTAATGAAAAAATAACTAATATTTTTTGGATAGATGCTAAGATGATTATAGATTATGATTATTTTGGTGTTGTGATTTCATTTGATATAATATTTAGAACTAACAAAGAATTTTGACCTTTGTATCCTTAATTGGTTTCAATCATCAAAGGGAGATGGTCATTTTTGGAGCAGCTCTTCTATATAATGAAACTATTGAATCATTTTAATGGCTATTTGAGATTTTTCTTAAGGTTATGTCAGTAAAAAAGTCAAAAACTATTTTCACATGGCAAAAGCAATTTTACTAGTGATGCCAGAAGTATACCATCGATTATGTACATGGCATATGAAACAAAATGCCCTCAAGCACTTGAATCATTTATTTAGGGATAATAGTGATTTTAAAAAGAATTCAAGAAATACATGTATGCATGTTAGGAGGTAGATGAATTTCTAAGTTTGTGGAAGGTTATGCTTGAGAAACACAACATTTATGAGAATAGTTGGTTGAACAAAATATTTGAATTAAAGGAGACATTTATAAGAATAGATTAATCCACCAACATTCCAAGTTTCACTCAGTTATTAAAGGTAATTATTTTGAGAATTAAAATTATAGTACTACGTTTGAACTTATACATATTTAGCTTCCAGAAGCATTTGAAAGTTTTGCATTACTTTTGTTCCTCACAGCAATCAATGCTAAATCCATCATCTCAAAGTTCATAATCATCAAATAGTGTTCAATGGAGCCAGGTATAATAAATATATTATTATGGTTTTATACTTCTTTTAGGTTATATGTGCAAATAATATTCTCTTTCTAATTTTTTCATGTTAGGTAAGGAGTATTAGATGCAAGCAGCCACCGATAAGTTCAAATTTTTTTTTTGAGAGGGATAACAATTTAAAAGATTTTTTTTGATATATGCTAAAAGACTAATTATTTCATCATTGCAAGTTCAAGTTGATAAAATATGTCTTATGTTATATTTATAAATTTTTTTATGACTTTAGACCTATTGGCTTTCTTGGTGAAACCACCATCGATATTGTAGCTTAAATTTTGTGAGAAAACTATTTTTTGAATGGTTTTAGGATTTCGCCAATTGAGTCCTTCTTGTAAATTAATCTTGCATTCAGATCCTTTGACTATCCTAAATGGCTTCAAATTTATCGGCCTCTCATACATAGTAGGAGCATGCCGTTAGCATTTGTTCAAAATAAATCCTCAAAGCTAAGAATGGCTTCCATTGTATGATGGTTTCTACATATCCTTTGAACTTTTAATTGCAGTAAAATCTTAAAATTGGGTTAAATGGGAAGTTATGACTAGTACTTGCACAAGTTTGGAGCATAGTATGTCTGATGCTCATTAGTCGACAAATCCTTAAAGCCAAGAATGGCTTCCATTGTATGATGATTTTTTGCAGATCTCAGTAAAATCTTAAAATCAGGTTGTATGGCAAGTTAATGACTAGTACCAGCATAAGTTTGGAGCATAGTATGTCTGATGCTCATTGGACTTTTGATGGTTCATTTTTAGTATCAGTCGTTAATCATACGTCAAGATGTGCGATAGATGCAGTATTTTAGTGTCTAAGTATCTATGCTCCCATGACACCTTCTCAAGCACCTCATCAGGCCATCAAAATAATCCAGAAAGTATAGGACCAAACCCACCTCCGTAAGGCCATGAGAGGAGAGGTGCATGCTCTATTAAATTTATTTTAATGCAAAAGTGACTTAAGTGTCTCCACTAGTGTCCGGGAAGGCATAGAATCAAGGTTGTGTGGATTAATGGCCTCCCCTATCTCTGGTGCAGTTCCAATATGATTCTTTTGAGCAGGACATAGGCATCATAGCTTTGAGATGCAGAAATCCATGCATGACAGCAGAAGTGGCGGACGACCATCCCAGCTCTGTACGCGGTGGTGACCAAGCCAGTTTTGTCAGTGCCTCCCATATCCCACACAGAGATCACGGCGTGCTAGGACTTCACATCCATTAGCCATCCCATAAGCAGATCTGTGTGCTTATAAAATCTCACCATCTCCTCTTCCTGGATGAAATGTGCTGATTTTATGAGATACTGGCTTTTGTTTGGACTAGACGATCCTCCTGTCATCCTAAAGCTGTCCTTTAGTTTCTAAAGCCGATCAAGCTGCTTCTGATAAATAATGTTAGAGAGGAGCGGAGCAGTATAGGAGGCTGATAGTTAGATCCTCCCCAAAGGAGAAGAGAAGAGCGTTGCCATTAAATTTATTTAACTCCGTATTGTTTAACGTGCATCATTAAATCAAGTCGTATTATTAAATCCCATCATTAGCTTTAAGAAGAGATCTTATCAGGTCATTAAATCCTTTGAAAAAAAGAATTCTAATATTTTATCGTTGGATGTGCTTTATTCCACATAGAGGCAATCCAAGCATGCACAGCATGGTGCAGTGTAAAAATTGCACTGCAGAGGATTCGCTCTTTAGGGGATATGACTATTTCAATCCATTCCAACTCCAGTTACAAATCAAACACACTTGAAATGCTCCATGACTTTTTTTGAGAAATGGTGATTCCCAACTCTTGATTTCACATAGTTTGACTCTTTTTTATAACACTAAGAGGGGCCGTGCCCACCAACATTATCCCCAATACAACCCACCTTTCAATTCTCAAATCCCTTCTCAAAAGTTGCATATACAAGAAAAAAATAATCAACTCCCTCATTCTCAATTCCACCAACACAAAGTAGCTTAGATGTTCCAACCTTAGGGAAAGATGGCCACATTTTGGAAGGCTCAGCAACATGCAATGGCAAATAATGGGCCATGGATGGCCAAAGATGTGTTGGAGGCGGTCCAAAGAGATAGAAAGGCATAGAGGGAGACATGGGAGGAGGAGGGAGAGAGGGTGGGGATCTTAGTGACACCCACACCATCACAATCATCGTGGTTGGTGCCATCGCCATCCTTGGATGAGCCCACATGGGGCTCTAATATGGTGGGGAAGGATACAGGCAGAGGCCATCAGAGGAGGATGGAAGATAAGAAAGAAATGAAATTAAAAGGGAAGGGTGGATTTTATTCTAAGAGATTTGAGTGGAGTATAAAAATATTTCATATTCAATCTATACTAGAGTATTTTCATACCACAAAATCAGCTTTTGAATTCCAATATAGAATATATTTACATTCGAACCAAAATACTAGAAATTGAAGAATACTATGATAATTTTGGATACCAAAAATCGAGATTTTGATAGCCTTATTCCCTCTCTTGTTCTTTCCTCCTCCATCCCGTAGTTCTTTACTTCTCACTAGGTGATTTTATTTACTTAACGAAAATTGCTCATCTTATCTTCTTTTGTACGATATGTGCATCTAATCCTACTCCCTTGCTTCCTCCTTTGTGATAGGAGGCGTTCTCTCTTTCCCTATTATCATTGTCTACCAAATTATTATTTTCGACCTGAAGCTTATAGCTTTACTTGTGTAACTCAGATCTTGCAACCTCAACTAGACCAAAAATAGTCAAGCCTATTTGAACCTTGGATGCCCTTAGATCTAGGCTTGAAATTGAATTACTCAATTTGGGTTCGAAAATATTTTTAGTTTAAGCCTAGCCAAACCCTGAAAAAATAGTTTATGCCAAATTCAAGTAAGAATTAGTGACGATATCAAATCTTATCTAATCCTATCCTCTCTTACAAAACAAGCACAACTAAAACTAGGCTCACCTTGTTTGAATTTTGTTTGCTTACTACCAAGGTTTAGATAACAATCATTATAATGACTACCATATCTATTGGACCTATCTTTTGTCTTATATAAACAGAGTAATGAAAGAAAAATAACAGCCACTGTAACAAATTATTTAGTATTTTAAGAATCCATTATAATTATTTGTATTTTTAGTGTTTATTTAAATAAATTAATATTTTAAATTTAAATTTTGCATTTACTCCTTTGAGAAAGAATTCGTACCAGCCGAAAATAACAAGTTTTATTCTTCAAAAAGAAATAATAAGTTTATTAACTAGCAACCGATTCCGGAAAAAAAAATTACGATTGTTTGTTCCGTTATTCGCCATTACTCTCTGCTGTAACACCAATTACCAGTATTGAGACCTTGCTTCCGCCCGAAGGCGCAAGCGTAACGGCCGTTCCTTCGAGCATGGCGCCACAGGAACACGGGGTTCGAAGTTCAGAAAGCGGGAAGCAGAAGAGCCAGAGTGAAGTGAAGCTCTCTTTCAGTCTCCTTGTACTTTGCTTTCCTTCCTTTCCGGCCATGGCGACCGGCGAGCCCCAGAAGCAACTCCTCTCGCTAATCCGCGATTTCATCGCCGAGAAGTCCCATGGAGGTACCCTCGAGATTTTAACCCTCTTCTTCTCTTCTCGACCCTTTGCTCCATCCCGATCCATCCTTCTTCTTCCCCAATTCGATCCAGAGCGCAGGGTTTCGGATCTCAAGAAGCGACTTCTGGAGCTCCAGACCGATCTGGACGCAGCCAATGCCGATCTGGAGGCGGCCAAGCGATCCAAGGAGGTGAGCGAGCAGGAGCTCAGAGGCTCCCAGGTTCTGCTTTCTATGGCCGATGCCTCGATCAAAGCTCAGGAGGTCTCACTCTTTCTTCTTCTTTTCATCATCGTCTAGTTGATCTTGCAATCGTTTCTCTGATTCGAAATCCTGGTCCCAGGCGAGGATTTTTCTGCTGCAGGAGGAGATTTCAAAGGTCGGATCGGATCTGGATGCACTCAAGGTCGTGTGTCAAGCTAGTGATGTCAAGTTTTTTAGAGTATTATCTTCTTACTTAGATTGCTGATTTGTTTATGGATTTTCTTGGTTGTAATCTGGACAATGGTTGTGTTTGTTGCTGCTCGCTTAAAGGCTGAAGAGAACGTGCAGCGGTACATGCTTTATATGGAATTCTGTTTTTTTTGGTCTTTTGGTCCCTGTGTTGTTCCCTTGTGTAATTTAATGCATGCCTAAATTGTTGTGTGGTTTCTGTCGAGGCAGAGATGAGTTTATTAGCACAATGAATGAGTTGAACGTGAAGATAAGGTCAGCCTTGCCTCTGCTCTATTTCTTCCTCCTAGAGTTCTTTGGTAGTTGAAGTACAGGTCTTTCATTTTCTTTCATAATTTGACTATCATTTGAATTTCAATGTTTATGTACGTTTGTTTGATTTTTGTTACATGCATCAACATATGGACTTTCTACAACAGATATGATATGATATTGGAAATCTATTATTTGATTTGACAATGAAACAGAAATTCTGAAACAAATAAGGCATTTTACTGTCTGTGCTGTTAGAAGAAGCATGGTTTCCTGACCAATTTTATATAAATGATAGCCCTTAAATATTCAGTCTGTTGCCTTTTATGTTCAATTGAATGAACTCTAGCTTAATTTCTTCCAAGCATGGCCTTTGTTCACTAACTTGATTGGAGAGTTTTGAATTCCTTTTAACCCATGTGTTTAGACCTTTTAAGACCTTCAGTCCTTTCCTTATATTAGTGTCACTAATTGTGTTTGACTTTGTTGGTCAATAATACCACTTGGAGGTGGATAAATATTGCTTGGAATGGAGATTTTGTCCATTGATAAGTTAGCTTTATTCCAATTATTGATGGATTGTTTCTTGTTGCCGTCTTTTCTAGTTCAAGAGTGCTTGCTGACCCTTCATCTATTTCCCCTTCTGGAATCATCTTCCTGTTATTTATGTCACAACTACCTAAGTTAAGACTAGATTTGGTTCATTGTTTGGCTTCTCATGAATGCAATTTTGTTTTGTTTCTTTAGATTTATACCTCCTAATCTCTATTATGAACAATCTCTCTCTCTCTTCTCATGATTTTCTTAAAATGGGCTGTATCCTGGCTGTTCATGAATAAGAATGATTCCCTGGTTAAGAACTAACCATCAAATGAGGTCTTCCTTATCGATAGACTTCCTTCATTAGTGCTGAAGCCATGATGATTGGTGAACCTATCCATAGCTTGGTGAGAATATTGCAAACGTCTGATATCTTTGCATCTCTTAAACTAGTTAAATCCATTTATGTAATGGAGTTGAATATGTTAATTAATTCAACAATGGGTCTTGGATTGAAGGGTTCAATAAAACCTGACAAAGCAAATGAACTTGATTACATGTACAATGATTGACTACATATATGAAATCCCGCAAAACATGCATTTAGATATAGCTTGCTAGACAATAACTTGGTCAACCTCAAATGCAACAAGTACTCTAAGGAGATTAAATTTGAAGTGTATACATATCATTCAACTTTCATAAATAAGAGAAGATAAGGAGATAGAATATTAGGATGTCAAAAAACAAACAAAAATTTCTATCAGCATTGCACAAAATGCAAAAAGAGAGACCTAGTTGTATTAGTTCATTGCAAAATGTTGAAAATTGATTTTGTAGATTTTTGTGCAAAAACAATATGGAAGAGATCAAAATTACATAAACAAATATTCATTAAGAATGGAGAAGAAAATGGTTTTGCAGGGACATGATGTAAGGATGATAAACAACAAATGATCATAATGAATAGAGATAGGTTTACGATATTAAATATTCATACTACAAGATATTGGGAAGAGAAACAAACAAATATAATCAGAGACATAAATAACTTAAAGTGGTGACTTTAACCATATCTAATATTATCTTGGTTTCCTGTTTGCCATTTCATGCATTTGGTTTCACACTTCTAAATAAATTATTTATCAAGGTCTGCTACTAAAGTATTCATTTCTCAGTTGTATAATGAAAGAAAATGCTGATAGTCAAACAAATGAAGAACTAAGTAATTGAAGGCAATTAAGGGGTCCAGGTCGAACTTCCTTTGCCTGCTTGATTTAGATAATGTGTTTTGTTCAATGTACTGTTAAGGTGCTTTTGTGCTTCGATAATGTGTTTTGTTATTGTAATTAAAGTAAGGAAAGAAGCAACTCACAATTTCTTTCAATTATGATAGCTTCAACTAAGGTTTGTTGGACCAATATAGGGGTTGTACTGGCCGATGATTGGATTGGTATGACACCAGCATGTACCATGCTAATCCAAGGTGCATCAAACTGGGGGGATGGAGAGGGAGAGGGGGAGGTAGAAGGAGGAGGAAGAGAGAGGAGGGTAGGAGGGAGGGAGGAGGGGGGTAGGGGGAGAGGGAGAAAGAGCGGAAGGAAGAGAGATAGAGAGTGAGAGAGGACGGAGGAAGGGAGAGGAGAGGGGGCTTATGGAGAGGAGGGATGGGGAGACGGACATGGAGGGAGGAGAGAGGGAGGGAGGGAGTGGGGGGGGAATGCTTACCTTGTCAGCAATGACATATGAAAGCCCCAAACCCTAATCCTAACCATCAACTATGGCTGAAGATATCAAGAAGGGACGGGCATTGATCGAGGGGTCCAATGCCATCTTTGGTATTGATTGAGGGAAATGGTGTCATCATTGGCACAAGCGAGATGGCATTTAAGTGAATGTCGAAGAGGGGAGAGAGACCATAGTCAAAGTAGTCAAAGGAAGGGTTGAGGAGGTTTTATAAGACAAATTGACCATCAAAACCATCTTGGTTCATGCTTGTTTGGTCCGATATTAACCAAACTGTTTGGTTTAGGTTGTTTTGGCAAATGCTGCTTTTGGCACAATTAGTTTAACACAAACATCTGCTCCATACGTGTCACAAATGAAAGTTGTGCTATATATGACTATATCTAGCATGTTGGGCATCCGATAAAGTTTTACTTTTTATGCTTTCATCAATGAATGCTTGCTTGCATTTTATTCCACCACAAAAAACATTGTCCCATGTTTGGCTGCACTATAGGAATTTTGTTTGTGGTCATACTATATCTCTTATTTGCAAGCTGTTTCTTCTTCTTCTTCTTCTTTTTTTTTCCTTGATCGATGACCCCATTGAAGTTTTTTTATAATGATATTTTCTTGATGCAAGATGATGCACGCTTACATCTATCAAATAGCATTTTATATTGGAATTTGTGAACTAACTAGCTCCTTATTGGTCATAAAATTTGGTGATATGAAGTAAAATAAGGTTTGCCGTCTCAGCACTAGACCTCGTACCGATACCATCTTATTACAGTATCGATATACGATATGGTACGGGATGGCGAGGCATACCAAGTGTTGGTATGGTATGAGACTGCATACTAGTCCGGTATTAGTATGGTTCGATATCGGTACGGTATGGTATGATACTGATCGGTATGGCAAACCTACTATAAAATCATTTGATGAAAGTATTTGTTACAGGTGAACAGAAGAGCTAGAGTTCTTGCAGCATGACTATGTAGGCATAAAATTGCTTGTGTCTTTCCTAATTCATTAGAATCAAACTTCATGTGTAATTAAGTTGTTAAATGTTAAACACATGCTTTCAAAATACTTACAAGTAACTTATTGACAATGTATTTGGTAAGCATTGTGTCTTGTCACTTGAATGCATTACCTCCACATGTGCTAGACAACTAAGTATTCTACCATTTTGTTGAAGTCTTGAATCACCTCTGAACTTTCCACCCCTTTTAGATGCTGATAAATTATTAAGAGTGCTTGTTTAAATTCTTATACATTATTCATCTTATTTGAAAATGCTCAATGTTGTCTGAGAAAAATTTTATGCACACCTTTTATATCCTTCATATCATGTTCATTTTGCAGACAGGAATGGATAATTAGTTCAGATATGTCACTAATATCTAGTTTTATTTCTTTTTTCCTACTCCTTTCCTCATTCTACACTTGTAAGGTCAATAGGCAATTTTTGCAGATTATTGTTCATGATTCCCATTTTGTTGCAAAATTAAGGTTTCTTTCTATAATCTAACTAAGTAGAGAAAGGCTTTAATTCTACCAGTGTAAAATCAGTGATAGTGCATTTGACTTAAAGAATCCACACTATTAAACATGATATATGACATCCAGAATGCGTAGGAATCAAAAGTCAAATATGATTGAGATTTTGTCCTTCTGTATCAAGTAGTTTCAAAATAGACAATTTTAATGGCATGATCTATTCTTATTCAGTTTATGGTTTATAAGTATCCAAACCAGTTGAATTTTGGTTTTACATGTTCCAAAATGTTCAGATCAAAGCAATGGTTCGTGTTTTAATTTATATGGCTTGCAATATGTTTTAGCATGGTAACTCTGCTGATGCTGTTCATTTTGCAGGTAAGAAACTTCATAAAACATGATTTTTTTGCCCCTTTGTTCTATAAAATCAAATATTGCAGATCATAATCAACAATTTGGAACCTCAGTATAAAATGTGTAAAATTACCATCATTGATTTCACACCAATAGGTTGAGGCCTCAATTTGTTATAGCAATACTCTCATTACACTGGTAGGATTGAACACTCAATCCTTTTGGGCATATACTACCTTAATTCTTCAAACAAATATCTAGTTCTTCACTTTTAGTGTGATTGTCTATATCAGTAACTTTTGCAGGCAATTTCAGGAGATGGTCATCCATGATTTCCAGAAACAACTATGCTCAGAACTTTCATCAGATAATGGTAAGTAGCTTTTGTTGATTCTAAAGTTTAGCAATTCTGGATAGGCAAAATCTCCTGACGTATGAGTCTGCCATATGTCGGAAGTGGAATATTTAGAGGAATAACTTCAGTCTTTGTTTCTGTAATCAGATCTTCTTCCTTGAAAATTTTTTGACTTGTTTAAAGCTAACATGTAAAATTTAGTGGGATGCCTGATATTCAATGAGAACTGAGACTGGTTTATGTTGTCAAATAAGAAAAATTTGCAACTTGATTTTAGTATAGAATTCTTTGCCTCATTGGACTTCTTTACAATTCACAGTCATTTTAATCACCTGTTGCCTGTTCGCAAAGTGGTATTCTGTAATAAATATAAAGGGATTTATAGTTTCTTGCAAGTTGCAATACAAGATGCATGAAATTTAGATGTAAATTTGTTGGGATCAAAAGTGAGACTGCTAAATATTGTTGATGATGTTCTCATATCTTGGTCCAAAAAATATTTGGCCTCATTAAAATTTCTTGAAAATTCTACACTATTATAGATATTTACTTCATTATGGATATTTTGGGTTCTACTATTTAGTAATTAGTTCAAATGGGCAATATATTCTTTGATAACAATGGATTTATGGTAAATTTATCTTCTTTTTTTAAAAAAGACATTGCATAGACCTTATCATTTTCTTATAGGCCCCATCATGGAACTTGCAAGAAATGAAGCTTTGTGGGATGGGAGTTGGAATCTCCCTCCCGAGTTTTGAAAATATCTCTACTGTACTTCCTAGGCCCCTTCCCTTGAAAAGAAAGAAGAGAGAAAATATAGAAACAAAAGGAACGGCTTTCCCTTAACATGGATGCATATTGGGAAATATTTGTCAGGAAAGTGGAACATGAAGCAAGGACTCAAGTGCTAGTCCATGTGATGCCATGCTAGGTTGCATTGACTCACCTAAATTTTAAAATACCACCTACCTCAAGAAAGAAAGGAGAAAGTAAAGTAATATATGTACACTTCTTTAATATTGGTGCATGTGCGAAATATTTGTCAAAAAGTGGAATATGAATGAAGAACTCAAGTCCTTGTCCGTGTATGCCATGCAAGTCTGTTGTTGGTATGCGAGGCATAAGTGTGATCGTGCATATCGCAGGGTACTAACCCTGTGCTAGACTTTGGTACTATAGCACAAGTTGATACACTTGGGTACCAAGCTCAGTTTATTTGTCTGTCTATCTATTTATAGCATTGCAAAGCATGACATGGCATGTAACGTGCTAGCCATTGGCCAGTATGCCCATGCAGCCCATCAACATCAACACTTGAATAATTGGTAGAATGAATTAAAATGTTGTCCTTTTGATATCATACATATGCGTGTGACCAAGGTTCGCAATCTCGGTATTAAACCTTGTACTAGTACCATGTTGGTACAATGTTGGTATACCTAGTATGGGGATAGGTTTGGCATACCAATATTTAGTATGCCTCCAAATCGAGTATTGGCTTACACCATTATTGTAAATTATACACACCGGTAGTGTGAACCTTGTGTGACACCCTCAATTCATTAGTCTACAAGACTACAACCACATTATTCCTGTGACAAGGCCTAAAGTACCTAATCTAACCCCATGGAGTAGGTCCAAAGTACCACATTTAACCCATGCAGAATAGTTCCAAAGTACCACTTTTAACCCGTCCAAAATAGTACACGCAACCAAGTTACAAAATATCCATATTAGCAGGGTCTAAAATGTAACCAGATTGAGAGTCCAAAATAGATTATTCATGATTTCAAATGTTTACATGTTCCATTCATTTTGATTTCCCAGTCATACTAGTTGTGTTTCAAACATTCACAAAACATGCACGGTTTTAAGAGGTGTTCAAAAGCACATTCTAAGATGCATGTTTTCAGAGGTTTCATGCAAAGGTTTTCAAGAATTGAACTTATTTTTCAAATCATGACAATAATTAATAATTATATTTTCAAAAGAAACTCAAAAGTTTCAATATCATCGTCTTTGCTTTCTTGATCTAAATCTGCAAGTATACAAAGAACATTTGGGAAGAACAGAGGTTAAATTTGGTTTTGTGCCCTACCAATAGCTAACTAATACTGTAACATATTGTGACAAGCATGACACATGTTGACAAGAGAGCATTGGTACTGATGTGTGCTAGTGGTGGCATGCATCCTATGCTAACCAATGCTCTATGCTGACACTCTATCGGCTTGACATGATATGGATGTTCATGGTCTGAAACTCATTGCGCTTGGTATGAAAACATGCAATACATCCAAAAAAGTGTTTATAATTTTCAAGTTTACAATAAACCAATATAAAAATATGATTTGGATATATAGGTTGAGGTTATGTACCGAACATGCTAAGTCCAACAAGTGTCTTTTTACTTGAACACAATCCTATCCTGCACCGAACAATTACAAACAATCTACAATTAAAACTTAGCCTAAACAGTCCTCGTCCAATTAATCCCCAAAGCTTCATGCAAGACAAAAAAAAATCATAATTAATAAAGAAAATCCAAAATTAAGAAACTTAGAGAAAATATTTAAATAGATAGGAGAGCAAATTTATAGTTAGTTTTAGCTAGATCAATAATCCTGGTAGACACTATCAATTATAGGTCTAGGCTTTCCCTACAATAAAATAGTCTACAATTATCAAAATATAACTCCATTATGATGTTGGTCTTATTGGAATATCTAGAATATGAGAATTTTAGGGATGCAGGCTATATCAAAACTCGTCATAGGTGACTGGCAACATATTCCTAGACTTAGGTTTTTCCCTAAATCAACCACAAAGCTGCAACATACAACCAAATTAAATGGAATTGGTTTGGATTTTACTTTAATCAGGCTTGTAGTTAGAAGCCAGGGCCTTAAATCCATGTTCTTCCTACTCAATGTGGTGATGATCTCTCCCTACACATAGAACATGCCATTATGATTTGATTAGGATGAACAAAACTACAATAAAGAGGGAAATAGAGTTAGGAGATGGAATCAAGGTTTTACATTCCAGTAGGATGGGGGGCATCCCTATCGCCCTGTCCAATTCCTATGAGAAAATGAGATCGGGATATGGTCCGGACTTCGAAACCTGTCCACGCGGGGAGAGAAGAAGAAAGAGGAAAGAAAGAAAGGAAGGAAAGATGAAGACAAGGAAAAGTGAAAGGAAGAAGAAGAAGAAAATGAAAGAAAGGAAGGAAAGAAGGAAGAAAGGAAAGAGAAAGAAGAAGAAAAGGAAAAAAAGAAAGAAAGAAAGGGAAGANANANANAAAAGAAGAAGAAGAAGAAGAAGAAGAAGAAGAAGAAGAAGAAGAAGAAGAAGAAGAAGAAG
>KE505021.1:272878-292460 GCA_000441515.1 Elaeis oleifera | reverse complement strand
TGAAGACTTGAACGAAGAAAATTTTGAGGATGATTTTTTAAGTAAAAAGATGTGATACCCCAAACCTAGTTAAGTAACCGCATAAATCTTAAAGTAGAAAAAAAAGAGAAGAAAAAAAATTTGAAGAAGACTCCCATCAGGAGTATTCTTCCCCAAATGACTTCTAAATGGAATGGAAAATCCCTTATGGGAAGGAGTGAAACTCCTCCCCTTTGGCCCTATTTAAGGGGAAGGGTCTTCCCTCTTCCTCCCATTAAGATCTGAGTCCAAATCGATGAGGGGATTGCAGGAATTTCTTCACAGAATATTTTCATCGTGCCTGTCAGAAATCGGGTTAAAGAGGCCATTGGAGCCCAAGATAAGCCTCGTCTCTCCTTCATCTCTCTTTTTCCATTCTTTCTATCATGATAGATAGTGCCGCCAACTACTAGTTTTGTCAAAAAATTTGAATAAGAGAGCCTTTGTTTATTCTTTGCTTCCGTCCCTTATCATTTTGGTTTTTTGGCGCTGATGGTCACTGCCAACCATCCATTTGGATTTCTTAGGCTATGCTGTCGCAGTCCTAACAATCAGGCCATTGTCATGCTGACCATGACCTTTGATTTGAGGAATAAAGAGGGACCATATGATCTTCTGTTGCAGCACAAGAAACCACAAGAAGAAAGAAAGGAGAAGAAAAAAATGAGGAAAAGAAAAGAAAAAGGGGAAAAAGAGAAAAGAAGACAAAAAAAGAAAAGGAGAAAAAAGAAAAGAGAAGAGAGATATTCTCTCTCTTCCTTTTCTCCCTTCTCTCTTCCTAGACTTTCACTTTCTCTCTCTAGAAAGTATGACTTTCTCTCTCCACCTTCTCTCTCTAAAAAATTTTACTCTCTCTCCATAAGTTTCTCTTTAAAGTATCTCTTTTTGGATTATTTTTTTTCTAGGATTTCTAGATTTAAGAAAAATTTTCTAATAGCCTTGATTGATCCTTGTGAAGGGATTTTGTCCATTGACTGTCAGACAGTTTGTCGATCTTCACCTTCATCAGACTGAATATCATAAGATTTTATCATTGATTTTATCGTAGCATCCTATCTTAATCCTTAATTTGTAGTGGATCGATTTAATACCCTAGATTAGACTAACTGAATGTCGGATGCTACTGCATAGCTAGCTAGCCCTATGAGGATTTAAGATTTTATTTAAAATAATTATGATTAAGTTTAATAAAGTATGATTTTGGATGTTAGGTTTTGAAAGATAATTTTCAAAATTATATGGATTTGTTGAAGTATATATGAGGTAAATAATGCCAATCTTTTTCTAGATTTATCAACAAATTATATAGTATTTATATCATTAAATTTTGAATCATATTATTTGTGATTTGTGAATCGAAAGTATTGATTTCATTATGAAATTGTGATCGCTTGACTTTGATTTTGGATGATTTTATGTATTTATTCAATTGAAATATAAATTAAATTATTGAAAAAAAATTGAATCAAGATAGATTTTGACTCATAGCCTGACAATGTATTGAAGCTCTACTAACAGGAGTTATATATTGGTATATCAACACTCTACCAGTGGGGGTTTGGCACTGGAATATTGACATCCGGTCAGTGAGGGTTGTGTGCTGATGTATTGATACCTTGTCAGTAAGGGTTGTATGCTAGTATATTGACACCCTTCTAGTGGAGATTATGCGCTGATATATTGACACTCTATCAATGAAAGTTATGCACTGATATATCGACATCCTGTCAATAGAGATTATGTGCGGGTACTGTGATTAGTTCATGACTGTCGAGGGTAATCGAATATTTTTAAAAGAAATCGATTTATAGATTTGAAAATGAATTTTGAAAAAATTGAATTTGAATGATTTTATTTTGATTAATGCTGTATGTTTAAATAGATACACCTTGCATATTTATTTTTAATATATTATTATTACTGAATTTATCTAGTCAAAAAATATATTGCTTATTGGATTGTCTAGCTTATTACAGTATGTTTTACTATTTTTACAAATTCAGAGGACTAGCTTGACTTAAGGAGGTTCTATATGGAAGAGTGAACTGGAGATAGATTTTGATATTTATTTAATTAAATTATTAAAATTGATGAAAAAATATAAAATTTTATTTTATAAGATATTTGATTGAACATTAATTATTTGAATTTTGTTTCACTGTTGTTTATGATATCATGATGAGATACCTTGTATGCTTATGGAAAAAGTTCTCCATAAGTATGCGGTGGTTTACACAACCTCTAGTTTGCGATCTTGGGTCGGAGGCATGACAACCACCTAGTGACTCTCATATGCAAACGAGTCAAATAGAAGCCTATGTAAATCTACTTCGGATGATGTCTCATAGATGATCTCTCATATAGGAAGAGTAGCAACAGTTTAATGCAGGCATCAGACAGACACAACGAAAAGACATTTTATCCAACTCTCGTGCAAACTTATTACAGAATAGATGAAATCCATTACAACAAAAGGAAAAGAAAAAGACACATGCTCAATCGCTATACTTGAAACACGAGCCACCCATCAAGATTATGCAACCTTCGATGAAGAATGGAGGACTTGATGATGTCAGCCTCACCATTCTCGGAAGCAAGTTCACCTACACGATGCATCTCCATGGAGAGCTGGAAGGCTATGCCTGCTTGAGGTGGGGGTTGCAAAGATGCCCTCTAGAAAGATCCAAGATCCTTCTTGTGGAGTGCCATGCCAAAGTGACCCCCGACATCCGTCGCTACGACTCAGCAAGCTGAGTGACAGATCTTTCCAATACCTCCTATGCCAAATGACATCACTTGCCAGCATGCTCCTTTGGGGTGCACTGCGACTGATCCAAGATATGAGAAGGCTTCCTTGGTTAGAAGCACACAACGATGATCATGTAGTGCTAAGTGAGGTGACATCATGGGAGACAACTGGATTAGTTTTGGCCTTGGGAGAGTCCTATTTATAGGAGAACTAAGCCTGAGCACCCTCAATTACCCTCTCTGACAATGCGATGGTTTCCATCGCGTGAAAGGTCTAGAAGACCACGTCTCCTAGAAATCAGGGTTTCAATTGTCCTTTCCAACAAGCAATCGCTATTAGAAAGTGACCAACATCAAATGCTTGGGCAAACATTAAATGCTTGAAGACTACAACCCTTCGATGTACAGCCTGCTAGAGATATCTCAGTCCTAATCGAGATCTCTGAAAAAGTGTTCAGCCAAACATCAGATACAAAAAGACTGCAAGATATTCGGATACTAGAGTGAACCTCGATGATTGGATCAGTGGACCAATCTCTCGGAGATATCTCAGCTTAAGCTAAAATCTTCAAAATCTTAATCAGTAAGGTACTAGCAATAAGGGGATATCCTGATCCAAGTTAGGACATCTATAAATAAATCCCGAAGATATCTCGACGCAGATCGAGACCTTCAAATATCGATCGAAAATGATCTGATGATGATAAGGAGATATCCTATCCCACATTAGGACCTCCACAAATGGGATCCTTGGAATTGATCCAAGGACAAGACCAAAGTCTTCAACTTGGTCAGTCTGCCCAGTATTAAAGATGTTAGCAAATCTATGTCTAAAATCCATATTAGGAATCTACGTGAGCCTGGTGACCTGATGGAACCTCAAAGAACATAAGCAAACACCTCGAGGATATCTCGACTTAGATTGAGACCTTCAAATACTGGTTGATAATGATACAATGATAAGAGGATATCCTGACCAAGGTTGGGACCTCCATAAAGGAAATCCTTGGAACCGATCCGAGAACATGACCAAAGCCATCAACTTGGCAGATCTTGCCTAACTAAGTCGAGATAAACTTTGAGAATCCATATCGATAAGGAATATGATCCCTGAAACCACCTACATCCGAAGGGAACAACCCTCGGATAAGGCGATCAAACTTCGACAATAAGGAGATATCCTAACCCAAGCTAGGACCTCCATGAATAGAAGTTACAGAATCGATCTAATGACGAGGTTCGAGGTCAACTCAGACAAAAATGACTTGGTGAAAATGCAACTATGTAATCAATCTGGGTAGGATCTCGAAAATATTCATCAGATCACGTGTATCTCGGTGAACAAAGCCCAAATTTATCTAAAGCTGATGCAAAGATTCTGACACCTAAAATTAGGATGGACTCTGGCAAACCAAGCACCAAAGGCATGAACATTCAGGTAAAGTAAATATAATTTGCTTTTCATTAATTTAAAAAGTTTTGTAGAGAGGTGTCTAGGCATCAGAAAAGCAAATATAAAATAGATGAGGACCTAATCCTCATCCGAAGAGAAAGCCTCAACTTTCTCATCACTATTGTCGGGAAGGAGGTGCCTCAGGTCTAACTTCAGGACCATCTGCATCACGTGAGCTTTGCAATCTTTAAAGCCCTGGACAAAGGTGGTAGTAGCGAGATTGACGACCTCCTTCTTATATTCTGCTGAGGCCTTAAATTCATTGATGCAATAGTCCTGGACCACGTTGAGAATTCATAGAGAGGAGCCAAAAGCTCCATTACTGCCACCAAGCTAGAAGGAGCTCACCCTAGGCCTCACGAAAGGAGTCGGAGCCCAACTTGATAGGGGGAGTGGGAGATGACCCTGAAGCGGTGGTAGAGGATTGTCTTGGCTCAGTGCTTCTCACCCTCTTGGATGAGGATTCTCCACGAAATACGGCTATTCTTTCCTTCACCACCCATTTTGTGGACCATATTGATGGCATCATAACTGCTGAAAAGAGAAAGGACTCTGATAAGCACTGCAATAAAAGAGTGACTAGGATGACAAAATTCCATCGAATCAATGGCTTATTGTATAGACCCAGAATGGTGTGGATGCGGTCATCAAGCAATCAGAATGCCCCATGCGGCCATCATTGAAATGATAGGTTTCATGACCCTTCAATCCCATGAACAGTCAGCAAAGGATGCTTAGGAACTTCTTACAGCCTACCACATGGCTTGTGATAGGTCCAAGAGCGATTCTAGAGCTAACTTCCTCAGAAGCGACATAAGATATTTAACCATCTCCAAGTAATTGAACAACAATCGTCAACTCTCAGTCCTTCAAGATTGAAATAATGATCCACCTCGAACTGTTCTTCCCTCATAAATGCTCCAAGACTCACAAAGCGCTGGATCCCTCCAAAATAATTAAGGCATAATTCATAAAGTGGCTTGTTAAATCAAAGTCAAGTTCTGTGAAGTAATGCAATGGCGCACCTGAAAATCAATCAACTTGGATTCGCCAGCTCAGATGGCCTCTGAGGACTTTTCCGAGGACCACTTCCTCAGCCTGAAACGACCATTTTAAATTCAAAAGTGGGGACAAGTGTTATAGAGTCATGTCACCTCAGCCAACGTCGTCGTGACTCATCCATGAAAATTCGGAGCTCACAGAAATGCTAATAAGAACCGTGACAACATGTACCACCAAACGAATCATGGAGTGCCATAATGAAGTGATCTCATCAGCTTCAATTTGATTTCCAAATCAGAACACTGCTGACCTCCATGTTAACATCTCACTAGCAACAAAGCAGAATCTTGCATCCGACGCAGATATGGATTCTCACCAATCTCTGGGCCGAAATCATTCCGACCTCCAAATCAGGATCATGCCAATTGCAAGGGACAAGCTCCTATGATCCGCCTTGATGTAGAACTAATCAGGATGGCACTTCAACCATGAGCCAATCTCGATCAACCTACTTGTCGTACCACTTGAGCAATCAATTGGAATCTTCCCATAGACCTCCAGAATGCGGCCATATCATGTAATAAATACCCACGATTAACAAACTCAGATATATAAAGGTAATAAGAGGACTCTCAAAAAGTACACTGATCCTAGCATATGCATAATGCTATACTAAGCTAGCACTCTCTTTTTCCCACTGTGCTCAAAGCTCCAGCTGACTTAAGTATCGAAGGATCCCCCATTAGAGTACTTCTTTGACGCAAATGGACTTCTTTTGTAGGTCTCCCGCAATGTCACAGCCGATGTATTTCTACCATCACATCAACTTGCCCCAGAGCCTTGACGTAACAGAAAGCAACCCTAGATGCCAGTTCCATACAACCTTGATTTCCTCGTAGAATTAAAAACCTCACATGTCAAATGTCTGGTCAGATACATTAAGCTGGAAAGGATACTGATCTGATTCTGGAACATTTCTTCATTCTTCGTTTCCATAACAGCCACAAAAAATTTGCTGTGAACAATCACCACCAACATTCTGCTTCAGAGGAAGATCTTGCAGTCAACAAGTTGAAAGCCTGTTGACTTGTTAGGAGCCTACTTACTGTGGGATGTGTTACCCTTGCTCACATTGTTCGGACTTGATTACATCTGAAGAACACACGATTATTCAAGTCTGCCTCTTCGTGGCAATGATCGGAAATAGGTAGAAAGCCACTGATTCATTCTGGAAGCAAAGTCTTCTTAGGAAGTTTGCCTAAAAACAATGTCCAAAGAAATAATTAAGTTCTGTAATGAACTTTTGCCTTCCAAATTTTTGCAACATCCCCTAGGCCTGTGGACTTGGGTGAAGTAATCCAGTATAAACCTCCTTCACAACCACATATGGCTTAAAACTTTCTCCCCAACAGAGTACATCATCCTGATCGATCCAACTGATCCGCACCCTCAACATTTGTTCGGTCATGGTAGGAGGAAAGCACTGTTGCAAGAGGGTTGAGTTGCGGGTGCCGTCAGGAAGGATAAAATGATCCACAGTTGGGTGCAAAGCAACTAGATCCACATTATAGCAGAATACCAGCGAAGTAAATTTTTTTTTTGGTAGAAAGAAGTAATTGTTTCAGTAGAGAACCAAGGCTCCATTTCACACCTGATTGATTCACCCGATTGATTCACCCGACCATAAAATTACCGCTAATGGCCATAGAAGCTCTGCAAATTTGTTTTCTGTATTGAAAACGAGTTGCTCTAACGACAGTAATTAAGAATGCCATATCCTAGGGAAATAGTACTTTCCTCGCAGGCCACAGAAATTTAACCAATGAGGATTGCGGCTGAAGAATCACTCTGCCTAGGCCATCTATACCAATTGAAGAATCCTTTGGGCACTGCTGCATTTGAGAAAATATAAATAGGAAGAGAACACAGCACTCACGCTTCACTATGGTAATTCTACCTGCCATAGATAGGGACTACCATTACCTAATGAATGGGAGCATGTCGTGCTAAATACTAACTGAAAAGCTGTCATTTACCCAGCGCAACACTAACATCAGCGTATCCTTACTCAAAATGTTAAGTTTCCTTTTTTTTTGGGTGAATCTTCAAAATCTTGTGTGTTTCTAGACTGAAGGAGCTAGTTAAGCCTAGCCAATTCATAGATTAGTTGCAGACCCAGTAAGGACATCAACAGGTCCTCAACATGGGCTCCAACACGTGATGCTGAACAATATCAGGATTTAGGAACATCAATAGACAGATACAAAAAACACTAGAACATGATGACAATGTTCCATATTCATTGTATGTTACAGGATGCACAATGAATTTCTGGAGAGCTGATATGAATACTGCTACAGTATAAGGATTTAAGTAACAAATTATTTTATATCATCATATGGCGGGTACATTTTGCAGAATTTTGCAGGGCTCGATATCAGCAATGAGATTTTACTTTATTTTTATTTTTATACCTAAAGAGTAAATTGAGAGGAAACCATCAAGCAGCAACCATTAAAAATGGTTGGAAACATTTGACAAAAGACAAGAAACCCTAAAAATTACTCGCTGTGATCACAGGAATATAGATTTCCAGTCACCAAACCAAATTGTGTGTGTGAAGGAGATGTGCCTAAACCAGATATGGTTGACTGATCTCGATTAGAAAGGAACCAACAAATGATTTTGGCATCCTAAGATAAGCTTAATGGCCTCAATCTACTTCCAAAACATTCGATTTGGGCTGCTACAAACTACTGTCATTTATAATGCAGATATAATCCTCTCCTCACCATTACCATATGTAGCAACTAGAGCTATGCATTTACCAGCAGATTCTTATGGTTTTTGCAAACATATAATCAACTAGAGCAAAAATCAAACAGAGAACACATTATAACAAAAGACAAATCAATCCACGAATTTAAACAACAGCAAACTGATTCACTTCCAAAGTCAAGACAATGAGGTCATGGGGGATTTAAGTTCGCAAAGAAGCAACAGGCAGTCATGTGAGAGCATGTGGAACAGAATTCACTTCAGAAGAGTTTTCACAATGGACTTGACATTGAGCTTCTTGAGGTCTGTATAGGACTGACCACAGCCAACAAACATCACAGGAGCTCCAGAAATGTAAACCATGGAAAGCGCCGCACCAACCTGCAAGAAATTTACCAGTGAGCTAAGAAGAAAGAAAAAGATATTTTCATTGTAAAGGGAACTTCAATGTCTAACAGCTTATAACCTTATCATCTATTGTATCAAACTTGGTAAGCAGGATGCCATCGATCAACCTAGCATTAGGAACTGTTGATAGGTCTGCCAGTTTCTGCACAACGGTTTACAACAAGTGATTGCTGAAACTATCAAACACTAAATTTGAAACACAAAACAATTTTCTTCCCTCTTTAATAGGTATTCTTGCACAATATTTTGAGTCCATTCAAGAAAACAAGAATCAGTTAACCACGGGAAGATCAATACCTGGTTAAACTTTGATAGTTGATCAACAGCATCATTTCCAACCAATGCTTCTCCAACAAAAAGAACTAAATCTGGGTTGTTGAGATTGATGAGCTTGGAGAGTGCTCTCATCAGTGGTTCGTTGTCCTGACATGTTACGTATTTGTACCGAAAAAGCAAAAATAGTAGTCAGAAGACAGGGATGGGTGGGGAAGGAAAGAAAGAACACTGCAATCTCCCTATACCTGCATCCTGCCAGCTGTATCAACAAGAACAACATCTGAATTATTACGACTAGCCTCCTGAATAGCTTCTCTTGCTACAATCGCTGGATCTTTTCATAACCTTTCTCAAATATAGGTATCTGCAGAGAAATTTTAGTTATCATTGATGATGCTCGGCAAACACCAGACTTACATACAGGTTGAAGACATGCAACTTATAGTGGAAAACCCAAACAACTATTGCTCTTAAATAGTTATGTATCAGATTCCTATTTAACATCTAGAGTTGTGGACACTGGAATTATAATCACGAATACCAATGGTGCACTCTGAATTAACTATCACACACCATCACAAATTGGAGATATTTTATAATCAATTGAATGGTCACATGACAGATAATTTTGGAATACTCATGCCAAAAAGCAAATGAAGCATACTGCTCGCAGTATGCTTAAGGAACTACTGTGATCTTTTGGCATGAGTAGGCTGAAATATTATTGTTTGCTCTAACATTCAGAAAGATATACAGCAATATATGCACTCACTTGTTGGACAGAAAAATGCAACTTTGTTCATGCTTAATGCGAAACACAACATTTCAGTTTCAGACGTATACCATCAAAAAGATGTGATTATGACAAGGGAAAGGATGTTAAGAATCATACCTGGAGTCTGCATGCATGCGTACGGAGCTGCTCAACAGCACCTGACCTAAATGTATCACAAGCTGCCATCATGACACTGATATCATGCTGTAGGAGCCAGTATGCAACCTGTGCATTATAAGAGAAAAGAGGTGAACTAAGCATTTCAGCTTATTCAAACTGACCTCAGTTGCATCCTTCAGGAAAAGAAAATAAAAGAAGAAAGAAATCTTATTTAACCTTGGCAAGATTGGTAGATTTACCAACTCCATTGACACCAACAAAACAATAACATATGGTTTCCCTTGCTCTTTTGCAGCATGTACATCTCTCAAAATGTCAATGGATCGTTTCGGAGTCAAAATACGAAGAAGAGCCTCCTCCATTGCTGTCTGTAGTATATATGCAACAATAAGACAGAGAATTTAGGAAGTGTCTACGAAAGCAGAATACAGTTGATGATCAATAATGTATAACAGAAAAAAAAAAAAAACTAATCGACAAACCTGGACAGTTGAGGAAACTCTTGTGAAAGATCCCAGCTTTTTCCCTTCAAGACTAGCTGCTACTGATTCACAAAGCTTCTCAGCTATTTCCTCTGCCTGCAAAATGTCATAACTTAGTGATTCCAGCAGTGCATTCAAGAACTCAAAAGAGAATAAGCACTGTAGTTAGATAGACATGTAACAAGCGTGTATGATGACCAGACACATACCACGTTTTTAGTCATCAACCTATCCTTAAGAGCTTTCAATGCTGGTTTCAAATCTGCCTTCTCCAAAACAGCATTACCTGCAATGCTGAACTCAGGAACACATAAAGGTGAGAAATAATTGTTAGTACACCAGGCTTGCTATATTTTGTGATTAAACTAATTAAATAGCAACGGAAATATGTAAAGAAAAGAATGTAAACTTCATAGATTAAACCAAAATAGGAAGTATCCTGCAAATAAGAGGTCATACATTATTCACAGGTAGCTTAATCTGCATATTTAAAAGGCACATTTTTCTGTTAAACTGGCCAACTGGTATGGGTACTTGGAATCTTCCTTTTCATAAAAAATGAAGTGAAAGATGAAAACATAAAACTGAGAATTCTTTTCCTTCACAAAATATTAATCAAGTACATTATCTTGTAGGATTAAGATGTTTCTCTTATATTGATAAATCAGAAGTTGAGTCTCAATAAGACAAGCTTACCCATAATGTTCTTCCATTCCACATTTTTTTTTAAAAAAATTCCCTTTAGTAATCTAAGTTTGATTTCCAAAGGCAACTCAATGATCATGTGACAATGAACCCAAGAAAAGCTAAACATATTATCCTGGAGAAACAGAAAGAGCAACTAAGAAGCACACTATGACCTTAATATTATAATGATCAAATATTGCAACCAAATGAAGGCTACTTCTGTAAGCAAAACCCCTTTAAGTTTTAACATGTCAATAAGATATTTCAGTATCATTTACATTTTACAAATCATAAGCAACAGAATAAAGCTCATCATACTTCTCTATAATTCTAAAGCCTTGAAATTGGAGCCCTAGATGGATTCTCCTTGTGACATAATGCTACATCCAAGTCACCTACATATACATAATTCCGTTCCAACAAAGAGCTGATATATCTCTGCCTGGCATATAAATCTGTTCATACATGCTTAGCTTCAGGTATCCTTATTTTTAATCTGATGACAAAGAACATGCATTTATCCATAATACAGTGTTATTGAGAAACCGCAAGTCATCGTACATATCTGTATACGTATGTGTCTATATATATTTGCCAACACATCTATGAGGATAATGCGAAAATAGGTGTCATAAATTCTTTCGCCTTTAAAGACCCTCCACCCTAATTGCATGAGCTTAATTGCATAACAGAAAGGATATTTTTGTGCAACCAGCAACTTGCTTTGTAACCCAAACTTGACTTGATTAGGTATTTGGCACCAATATAAAGGGTTGTCTTCTAGTTAAGAGCTGGTAGCAATATGTTTGCAAACTTTACGAGTCATACCTTGATCTGAAAAGCTGACCATACGAAGAGGAGAGGGTTTGTTGGTTAAGGTATCAACACATTTGCATATAGTTTCATCATAGTAATAGGTAACAGGCAAAAGGAAAGAACACTGATACCAAACCATATCAAACATTGATTAAACAACATTCCAAAGGAATTTCATGAAAATAACATAAAACTTATTAAATAAACAACATTGATTGACTAAAAACATAAATCAATAGAAAAGTTTTCAGAGCTTATTGTTATTATTCTACAAACCTAGCAGGAACTAGATAGTTGCAACAATCTCAACTCGAGATGCAAGCCAGCAGCATAAAATGCAGATATTAAGACCATGTATACCTATGCAGGCTAGGGGTGGTAAAAATCGATCCGACCAGCCAACCTGACCCATATTCGACCTACCTTAAAACAGATTTGGATTTGGATTAAACGGGTTCGGATCGACCCGTTTTACTTGTTTAATAATTAGGTCAGATTCAGATTTCAGACAACTGATTTGTTTAACCCATTTAATAAATGGGATGGGACAGGTCGGGTTGGGTCAAGTTGTAACCCGTAAACACGCAATACTATAGCTTAAAGGCTAAAGCATTAAACAATTTAAATTGACCGCTATCGTTGATCCTTTGCCCTTTGGTCCCATCTCGAGTATAAAAAGCTCTTTACTCTCTTTTCTCCTCCGATCCGACTTCTAGATCTAGGGTTTTTGGGTTTCCTCCTTCGATGGCCGGTGTTTCCAACTTCCTTTCCATTTTCCAACGACGGCCGGGGGTCCTCCACTCCTTCGGTGGCCGATCTTCCAACTTCCTTCCCAATGGCAACGGGATGAACTGCAAAGCCAATCCTCCCTCAGTTCCTCCTTTGGTTTCCTCCTTTAATCCTCCTTTGTCGTCAATCTTTGAGAGGAGATGGCCATGTTCGTCGGCACTCAGCCATCACTGAGGGAGCCCAGAACTACGCCATTTCTTTCTCCTTTTCCTCCCAATGGCCGTCGCTGAGGGGACTTGTGCCGTTTGGCACCTTGGCCACTTGAAATCTAGGGTTTTTCTTCTTTTCCTCTTTCGATGACCGGTGCTTTCTTCCCCAATGGCCTTTCGCTAAGGGGGGTTGGCCGCTCAAAATCTAAGGTTTGGTAAACAACCAATTTTTTTAAACAAACAGATTAAACGGGTCGGGTCGGACTGAATTGGGTTTGGTTAATAGATTATTTATTTAGTAAACAGGTTAAATAGATCGAGGTGGATCAGTTAAATAGATTGCTTGTTTCATAAACAGGTTAAATGGATCGAATTAGATAACCTATTTATTAAACAGGTTGGATTTAGATTTGAAAATCTGATCTGTTTAATAAATAGATCGGGTTCAAATTTGATGTTTTCTAACCCAACCCATTTATGACCTGACCCGACCAATTGCCACCCCTAATGCAAGGTGCCCAACTTAACAAACTTGCAACACCAATTAAATAGGAGGGTACACAGTTCTCCCATTCACCCCAATTTGCATACAAAGTAACCTTATTAAATACGAGCCAAACCCATTGCACAATATTCAATATAGGAAAGAAGCAAATTCTACATCATTTTCCATGCATGAAGCCACATTTTAACACATGGAAACATGAAGACCTTTTTTTCTTTTCTTTAAGAGTCCCCACATGTGCTTAAACCTAACTCTCATCAAAGAGAAGTAAAGACAGTTTAAAAGTATGATCTAATCCGTTGACATGACATTCATCAAGTTTCTGTAAGCCTCTTCCATGACATCAATACTTTGCAAATACAATAAGCCCCTAGGACATTACTTCATAACAATAACATTACACTTCTAAATCAAAAGAACCAAGGTTACAATCATCTTCTCGATATAATGAATTTAAACCGCAAATGCACCTTGCTTATATTTCACCCACTTCATCGGTACCTCATAAATTTATAAGTTGAGTATATTCTCAGAATGTTCTTAACTACAATTGTCCAAAAATTCAATCCTCTTGTTTCTTCATTAGACAGCCAACTCCTTTAAATGCTTCATAAATCAACTATTTAAGTAATATCAAAAAAAGCAAGAGACCAAGAATCACAAATCTGAAGAGAAATTCATCATCTTGGAGAATATTATGACTCTACTAACCAAGTAACTTCTTCTAGTGGTTGCAACAACTGCATCCCATGCTGTGAGCGCATAAAATTGTCTTCTTTATCATCATATATACCTATAACATGTGCAGTTAGGACAGGACTCCACCTTAACCAAACAATGATATAACTTGTGGGTAGGCGAACATAAGCACCCTTGAACATTCCTTCATGTCTCCCAACATACAGATCTAATTTTCTCTAACAATGACATAATGCTCAGCTCATTGCATGAAGGTTTCATCAAAGATTATTAAAATTTCACATTACCTGCAGCACAGAAAGTAGCACCGTTACCAACATATTGGACCACAAACATTTTTTCCTTATTCAAAAGGAGTAGTCAAAAGTAAATAAGGATTATCAATCAGGATCATTCAACTGAAGGTCCATTTCTCAACTCCATATAATTTTGATTTTTTTTTTCTGACAGTAATATGAAAACCAATAGCTCTTTTGGTGGAATGACCATTAGCAGTAAGGAACAGAAAACTTGCAGATATAAGGGCAGCTTTAGTAATCCATTACAGTCAAATCTAAAGAGTTCATTATCATGATAAATCTTATATAGGCTGCTAACTATTTTTAGTTAGGGAGAAAAAGGATGGGAGGCAACATTCTAGAACTGATTTATCCTTCCTGATCTTTAAGTATAAACATAAGGCAAAATTTAAAAATCTGATTAACAAATTTCATGGAAAGCTAGCAAGTTCACCCCTAGCATATAAATTCTCTAAATTTGTAAATTAATTAATGGAATGGTCAAGACGAACTAAAATCAAGCTAACCAAAAAAGTGGGCAATCATGTTCAAGAAATCAATTTATTTGCTTCATAATCATAATTAAATGTTTATTCATCATCAGATGAAAACATTTACAACATAAAACAATTAAGAAATATTGAAAAGAAGATATGACTATGCTATATTAATCCGAGCGAAGCATCCGAATAGCAATATACTTGTATCTTAGTTACAAATATTGAAAGCAGGTGCAACTAGAGGAAAGTAGACATAAGGAAGCGCTTGGGAAGCAGGCACAAGTTTGAGATTTCAGTTGATGCTAAAGCAGGTACATTACCCTAGGTAGAGGATTTTGGCTACTAAGATCCATTTCTATATCCATTTCATTTGGCTAGTAAAAGTATGAATATGAATATTAAAACTCCACTGCAAAGTGGAACCAAGTTTCCATCTTTGGGCCATATTGCCAAACTTGGCAGACTGAGATTTGGAAAGAAGATCCCAGCTAAGCAGAACACTGAAGACCTACATGGAAGCGACTTCAGAAGTGCAAGGTCCACCTTGTATGCAAACAGGCCCAAAATGGAAACTTGATTTCCACTTTGGAAAGGACCTAAACCACATCTTGATAATCAGATGCTACAATCATGTAAGTTTTCAATGGATAGAGATATAAATCAGGTATTCACAAATGGCCCCAACTCAGATAGCTAAACTTTATCGATAGGATATTATTCTACTTCATATTTTATTCTGAAAAAAGGTAGATTACTCTCAACAACTCCCTTTTAGTAGTTCTTGAAAAACAACAAATGATCATATAAAAATGACCAAGATATAGCTGCACTCACCTAACCACCTGAATGTTTAGTGGATCCTAATAATTTTGCCAACTAACATACTTTGATTTTTTTTTTATAAAAAAAAGATATAGCTGCACTCACCTAACCACCTGAATGTCTAGTGGATCCTAATAATTTGCCAAATAACACACCTTGAATTTTTCTTTTTGAAAGAAAATGATGGTTAAGGATGCAGTTCACAAAATGAAAGATACCATCATTTGAAAACAAACCAAAATAAAGACATTTATTTCTTTTGGAATTTACGAGAGCTACGCGATTGCAAACAAAGCTTGATACCCAGATACGGATCGAATATTTTTGATCCATTATCTGTATCCAAACACAAATACAGATATGGATATTGGTGGGATGCTGAAATCTGCACCCCCATTCAGATAGATTCAGATATGGAAATGGATCTGGACAGATCTCATCCAATCTATTTCCACCCTACAAAGAAATCATTGCTTATGAACCTTATAACAAATACATCGACGCCAGCACAACCACCTTTATAACCAAGTAGCATGGAGAGTAACATACAAGTCAAACTCTTACCTCTGAAACATTGATGAGAACCACCCCTTCTTCTTGGTGCCAGGCTTGGTACTCTCCACTTCCTCATCTTCCTCGCTCTCACTCTCGCTGCTCACAATTTCCTCCTTGTCCATCATGCTCTCTCCATGATCTGCCTTTCCAACATCTACGACCTCATCCCCTTTCTCATCTGCTGGATCTGTGAAATCCAGCCTCGAATCGGAAGGTGAATCATCCAACCTATTCTTTTTACTATCTTCTTTGGCTCCGCCTTGGAAGCCTTCCCACTACCAGTATCTGTTTTCTTCCCACCTTTTGGGCGCAGCTTCTGTAACTTATTTACATCGAAGGCCCCGAAATGGGGCTCCGTTTCTTTCCCTTAACAACAACACTCGGGGCACGAGAAGGCTCCTTGATTCCATTCTCCCGCCCATTCGATAACCCACGCCCTTTGCCCAACTCACCATCACCATCATCTTTACCAGAACTACCTTTACCGCCTTTCTGCTTCGCGTTCCCTGCGATCCCGCCCTCTGGCCGGCGCCGCCCCTGCTTCTTTCCAGCCACGATAGGGGCCCGATAAGACTGCTTCGACTTCCTCATCTCCTCGGCGCGAGCCTCGGCCTCCTTCTGCAGCTGCCGGAAGATCTCATCGAATTCATCGTACGCCGTGCGCTTGGGGTCGTAAATCTGCGAGAACTCTCTGCGGACGGCGGCGAGGAGATCGTCAACGTAGAGAAGGTGGAGAAATCGCTGGTAGACGGCGACGAAGACAAGACCAAGGTCGTTATGGAAGGCCCACTTGAGGGTGTAGGCGGCGCCGCCAGCGGGGCGTCGTAGCTGAAGAACGTCTCGGCGGAGCGCTCCTCGAGGAGGCAGGATCGGATGAGGGCGTCGATCGGGGAGCCCTTGAGGGCGTTGCCGCACGTCCACAGGATCAGCCCTCCCCGGGTGAAGATCAGCAGCTGCTCCAACATCTCTCCTCCAAACTCGATCAGATCGAGGATCCAAAATCCAAGAACTGGAAAAATTCTAATAGAAATCGACGAAAAGAAAGGGAGATCGAAGGGATTAGATGGATTAGAACCACCTGATTTCTTGAGAATAGGGATTGAGAGAAACGAATGATACCTAGATTGAGTTCCGCCTAGAAGAAACCTAGAAAAATTAACCGATAAGAAATAGAAAGAGAGAGGAAGGTGGAGAAAGGGGAGGCGACGGGTTCAACGCGTATTCTTTGGGTTGGGATATTTATAGGGTTGGGCTGCGAGAGGGGACCAAAACCGTTGAACGCGACGGCTGTTGGGGTCGGCAAGCCACCGGGACGGTGGCCGCCAAAGGGATGCAAAGTTGGCCGGGTCAGAGGCCGGTCGTCTCAGCCCGTGGCAGTGTTCTGGGCCGGCCCGACCGAACCAAGCGGACCTGGACATGATGTACTCACCCCCTAGTCAAGCCAAGCCCGAGACACCACCATCCGGCCCGCGAGAGAGGAACTGGTCCGGTTGTCGGACCAGCATCAGCGCGGTTGTGTCGGACAAAGGCACTGATCTGGACCGTTCTGACCGAGCCAAGGGGACCGCCCTGGTCAGCCCAAGCCCGAAACGCCACTACCTCGCCAACCGTATAACCTGAAAGAGGAGAACTAAACTGCCAGGGTTGAGGGTGCCAAATGCAAAATTGTTGGTAGCTACTTTAGGATGGAAAGGAGAAAAGAAAAGGAGAGAGGGGTAAAATCCATGGAAGAGAAATCATTTTTTCTCATTTGATAGAAATTTAGATTGAGAAGAAAGGAAAAGAAAGCTAAAATCTTTTGTTTGGATGGCAAGTCCAAGAGAGGGGGAAAAATATTAGATGAAGTAATTTTCTCTAAACCCCTTTTTTCGATCTCCCCAAAATATAGAGACATAGAGAGAAATAAAATATTTTTTCTTCTCTTTTATTTTTTTAATATCTCAAGTTCTTTTTATCCTCTTCTCTTTTTTTCTCTTTGATCTGAGTTACTTTGTCTTCTTTTCTCTTCTTCTCTTGTTTCCTTTCCTTTACTCTTCTATTCTGCATATCCAACAGGGTGCAAGAGATGATGATTCATCCAAAGTGGGCATCTAATGGCTAGAGTTGGTTCTGCATATAAAATTTTTTTAATTTGTGATATAAATGAAAAACTCTAGATTGTCGTTGATGTTAAAATCTTTCTTATTCCTACTTCAATAAAAATTATGAGATATCAAGAAGTTAAAGAGTCATGTATAGCTTTTAGATTAATACACTGTGCATGCCTTACGTGCATAGAATAATTCTCTCACCATATGACAAGAGGACATTGATAGGGATTGTTGTCAAACTTAGATATTGGCGTATGATAGAATTCAGTCCGATGAACTTTTTATATGTATGCATAAAATGTATGCTAACATAATTTTTTGGATTCTAGGTCCCACTTTTTATGCCCTAAACAATTTGCATGTTTCTCCTTAAAAGAATTCTTCACTTCTACTGATACTTTTGGCTATCCAAGATGCCTTGTTAATCATCCTCGAAACCAAAAAGAAAAACTTAGACTTTGCTGGCCATTCCTATAGAACTAGGTTTAGGTCTTCACAAGCCCTTATAATCTAATTGGGATAAAATACCAACTTGATGTGGTATACATTAAGGGCTTTTTTGGATGTCTAGGTCTAAAATATCATAGGATTCGTGGATTAAGCCAAAACAATCAATTAAGTTAGACTACATTTAGTCCATATTTACAAGAATTTAGAAACTATTGGAGTTGGCCAACCTGAATTCCATAGTGAGAAAAAAAGACTTGCTTTCTCCACGAGGGATTGGGGTAGTCCTGCTCTAATGGATCTATAGATTCTTATAAAAAAGAATCTTAATCTAGTGTAATTTAGCTACTTGTCTTAGTGCAACTTATGAATCCAATGGGATTTTGGGCCCAAACATCCAAACAAACTCTTAAGAAGAAATTAAGAATGAATTCTACTAGTTTTCTTATTTTGCATGATTTTTCAATGACAATCTTAATCAAGCACATCTTTTCAAACAAAGAAGAATCTATTCTCATTATTAAGATAGTTTCAATGTTGAAATCATGGAATATTAGGGCCTTTCACACACACATGCTTGCACACAAAGATCTCTTGTATGATTTTGTCTAGGCTATTCCTCTTGTTGGATGATTTAATGTTCAAAATCCAAATAATTTTATCACTTTGAACTTTTGGTTTGAGATCTTTGTTTCTAACAAAACTTCTAAAAATTTTTGCCTTTTTTTTGTGAATTTGATATTTCATGGTCGCCATCTTGGCCCTTGGAGGTTTGAAATAGTTGGAGATAAAAGAATAAAGGATATAGATGAAAAAGAGAAGAGAGAGAAGTGTTGAGGTGGGATGGTGAAGGGATTAAATATGGTATATGTGATAACAAAGAGAAGACATTGATGGTTGAAGAGGTATGCTTGACATATGACAATAGATATTTTATCTCATCTATTACAAAGCAAATTTTGGATTTGGACTATCCTCCAAACTTACTTTACTTATTTTGTTTTTTCAATATCAGTGCCCCAACTCATGCTATCTCTTCTCTTATTGTTATCATATTATTATGATATTATGATTCAATGATAATTTTAAATTAGATTAAAAATATCTTATTGTACTTTATATTTATATAATAAAATATTTAATATATTACTTCAATTTATTTATTTTTTTAATCAAATAATATTC
>KE505021.1:242551-262450 GCA_000441515.1 Elaeis oleifera | reverse complement strand
GCTTATGATTTTAAGGTAGATTTTGTTCACATGGTATTCGACCCTAATATAACTTAATATTAACATGCATAACTCGACATGGTTTGATAACATTGAGAAACAACCCAACAAGGCTGTATTCTGTATAGAATGCTTGCATTTTTTTTCCTTTTTCTTTATTTGAAAAGGATGGGAGGCACCAACAGATTCCAAGCTTTGAAAAACTTATCTTATTTCAGTCTCCATACTGCATGACCAGTGCTACCAGCAGGCCCGACCTGTGCACGAGTTCAAATAATAACCAGCATTTTTCATTATGATTTAATTAAATTAGCTGACTTAATAGATGCAACACAATATGACTTCATAATATTGAGAAACAAGCCTGTACAGAATAACACCGGATCCTGGAATGGAGTGGCACACTGGTTTCTTCTTAAGCAACTATAAAATCCTTTTCACCAACACTTTTCCAAATCAAGATTATGGCTATAATCCAAAACCAGTGTTTCAATTTCCTCCATGTTATATCCGTTCCCATAATTCCTAACACCCGATGGTAATCTATTCCATAACAAGTCGAGCTTTACCACCAAATGATGATGATGATGATAATGATAGTTAAATTTTAGAAGAAATTATGGTGGCATCTCTTAAATTTTTTCTATTTACATTTTGATTCTAGAACTTTAAAAATTTTAAATGAATCCTAAAATTTTAAAATAGTTGCAAAGAGACACGGCCATCTATTCTATTAGGCCACATTATGACATGAGGGTTATATGAGAAGATAATTTTTATGAAATATTATAAATGTCCATCCCTGAAATTTTTTGATTTTGGTACAAATTGGAGGGGAGGAAAAGAAGAGTCACGTGACTCTCAATGTGACCATCTTCTCTCATCTCACTTCTTTTTTTCTCCATATCTCTGTGCCTCATTGGACATAGTGAAGGGAAAAAGAAGAGAGAGGACGATAGAGTGAGGGGAGAAAGAAAAAGATACGATGGAGGGATAGAAAGAAGATAAATTAAAGGGAGAAAAAGAAACCTGTAGCATAATGGCTTCCAACACTAATAGCAACCATAGCTCCCAGTATAGTGGCTCTCATTAGTGGCACTCAACTCATCACTACAACTTCTCTATCCCTATTAATAGCAAAAAAAGAAATCTTAAAAGAGAGACCGAGAGAGAGAAAGAGAGAGAGAGAAGTTGGATTGGTCGTTAATGATCATCTTCTTGTTGAAGGGCTCGACCTTGCTGGATATATAGTTGGGCTCCCCTTACTAGCACCTCGACAAAGCCTTCGACCACTCCTCTGCCTGCCCTCCTTGCCCTCACAACTACTCTTTTCAGTGCAACGGCAAAGACTAATGTCAGAGTTAGACTCACCTCTCTTAATCAAATACCTCTTGATGACATCCTTGCCATGGGATTTTTGCTCCCATTCACATCACTTTCCACCTTTAAATATCATTGGTTTGTATATGATTGAGTTGTCTCTGAGTTGAATGAGTTGATAAATGTACAATGAATGCTTGTACTTATTACCTGATAAAACAAAGTCCACTTGACAGAATAATATACTAATTAATTTAACAAAATTATTCTATTTAAATATTGTAACCTCCACCTCTCTAAATCCTATCACCTCATTCCCCACATCCCAGCCTTCATAGCCATGCCCTTGTTTGAAAGAGAGAGAGAGATAGTGAATGGAGAAGAGGAAAGCATAAGCTTTACTATTCTTTTGCATCTCCAGAGGCATCATGGCTGGGGATTGGAACATCTGCAGCTATATAGCCAAAAAAAAGAGATCATCATCAAGTGAGAATCAACTTGAATAATCATCATGAGAGTTGGCCAATAAATGTGAAGCTGAACAATATTGGGAGGTTCAACGTGGTGCCTGATGAGTGCACCAGCTACATTGGCAAGCACATGACCTCTATACAGAACAAGGATGACGTGTAGTAGACAGACGAAAATACCACACTCTTTCTCACTAGATAAAAATCCAAAATGAAATATTCTTTCCCACGACAAAAAGAGTAAGAACCAAAAAAGAAAGAAGAAAGAGCACGAGAGCATAAAAAGAAGAAAAGAAGTCCAACCTTAATTTGATCTCCTCGTACCGCAGGTCCGAAGCATTCTTATTGCTAAAGATCACAACTTACTTACACCTATTATTATTATTATTATTTTTTATCTTTAAGTCACCGATGCTTTTTTTTACTTTTTTTAATTAGCAGTATACTAATTTTGGATTTTGCATCTTGTTAACCACTAACTACGACTTGATGGACATTTTAGTTATTTTTTCTTTTCTGTTAACATTGTTAAATCACAATAAACGGCTGGATTTCTTTGTAATGTTTTTGAAATTTTGAAATCTGTTCATAACTTTTAAATTTTGGGATCAAAGTACAAGCAGAGAAAGTTTAAGAAATGCAATCGTAATTTTTTTCCTAAATTTGATAGTTTCAACAGGGTTTCATTAGGTTTTGCTGGGGAATCCAACAGTCTCCTAATGGTATCCTGAAGATAATCATTACTCTTTCTAACATTAGCAAAAGCATCAGGAATACATGAGCTATAAATTCCTCTTCTCATGTACAATGCATTATTTCAACTGTACACTAAAAATACATGCAACTTGTAAGAATGGCCAGAAACTCTAGAAATAAAAGTAAATAAGGAAATTATCACAAAACTGATTTTCTTTATATATAAAGAATCAGATCATATATATAATAAAACCAAAAAAAAACTCTTCCCTTATGTCTCACTTCCCTGCTTTACACAAACATATCTAGACACTGAAACTACAATTTGGACACACGGCGCTTCTTTCAACTTGTGCAGTTGTTCCACCGCTGGCAAAGATTCGCCAAAGTTCCACGAATGTACTAAACCTTTTGCACTTGCTCATCACCGGAGCAACCCATCACCTTCCCAACCAAGCCGGAGCATCTGATCCACTACCTTCAGGCTTAACTGCACAGATGAGGAGACAGATAAATGCCAGCCCTAAGAAATCAATATCAGCGCACGCACTAGTCCATTCACGCATACAACTAAAACACCATGATGTCGAGGATTGTATGCATATAGGTTAACAGCAGGAGATATGATTCAACTTTGTCATAGAGTTTCCTTTCCTTTTTCTAATAAAGTGTCAAATTAACTACAAAGCAGAAACCTCAATAACCCATACAAAAATCTAATAGGCTGACAAAAAATTATGCAAAACTTAATTTAGAAACACTTACAGCAGGGTCAGTGAAGACAATGAGCTGTTTATCTGCTGCTGAAACCAAAAGATGGGTGTTATCCTTGTTTAGAGCTATAGCAGTGATATCTTGACCTTCCTTAGGGTCAAGGTATGAATAGCTGCACAAAAACTTAATTAAATCATTCTGAACAGGGACGACAACAAGAATGGCAATTTTGAAAATGAACCTTAGTATTTAGTACTTTCCCTTTTCTATATATTTGACTCACCTTCAGAGTATGTAAATTAAGGAACAAACTGAAGGCACAGGAATGGCGAGTCTTTCTTCATCCGCTTCATTTGGAAGTGATTTTGTTGCACCACAATTGGGCTTATTCAATTGCAAACCATCTTCCGAAGCACATTCTTCTTTTTGCTTATCATCTCTCCAAGAACAGGTCCCGATTAAAGCACTTTTCCCATCAACAGAAATCTCAATGCAACTGATTGTGCCAGAAAAAGGGCATAGAATTGTTGTAGCAATGGGGATCCCATTGACTGTAAAGGTTGAAAGCTTTTTCTCTGACTTGTTCCATATTAATACAACTCCTTGAGATGAGAGGCACACTGCATGTACTTCCCTAATATCCAGCTTTTGCATCAACCGACCTCTCCTTAAAGAATGCAGAAGAACACCAGAAGTGTCTGAGCAGGAAGCAATAATGCCTAGGTCAGAACTAACAGAACAGCATGCTACCACCCCAAGATGACCTCTCAGCACATGCATAGGCCCTTCAATCCGGCGCCTCCTAGTTTCAGGGGTACCGTTTGAGCTAATAACACCTGCATTAGGACTCGTTGGAGTTGTAGATATGGTTGTGGAAGGTTCTGAAACACTATTCATGTTTGAAGGGGACATCCGATGTATTCTCCAAAGTATTACAGTTGTGTCACGAGAACCTGTAACCAGATATTTACTGTCTGGAGAGAGAGCCAGACAAGTAACAGGTGCACAATGTCCTGCTGCAGTCTCAATGGTCTTTGCTCCATCCGAGGATATCAATTTTACAGAATTATCAGCATGCCCACCTATATACATGCAGCATAAACAATCAACAGGATGTACCCACAATTAGGCAAGAAAGGCCGTAATATGCAGTCCTCTCATTATATGAAGAACATAAAGAGGACATGGTATTTTACAGACTAACACAGCGGTTGAATAGGATAATTAAAAGCCATATTCAAACAGGTAAATCCTGATAGAGGAAAAGTAAAAAATCATATAAAATAACAAAAGGGATATTAGCTTGTCTTATATTTTAAAACTAGAAGTTTGGTTTGACACTAACATATTACAAGGAGATATTTCCTCAAGAAGAATTGACTCCGAAAGCTCAAAATAACGGCCTAAATAATGCAATTTGCTCACTTTGGTGGTCTAAATGTTTCCATATTAGCAAACATATTAAGATCAGCAGATGCATTTAATATTATGTTCTCCCAATATATAAATTAGTCTTTCAATTGAAAACTGAGAAAGCTGGAAGGCATGCATATTCTCACCAGTCTGCATAACCAAACTATACCTGCTCAGAATGTAGCACTGATAGTATGTACTTACCAGAAAAATACAGCACAACCATATTTTCAATAATAAAGTTGGCATAAATCAAAATTTGGATGCTTTATTTACCATTATCGATCTACCAAATAATATTATAATCTGATATATCTACTACTAAAAGAGAATGTTAAGCAGGTCAGAATCTTGAAAATTTTTCTCTAGGGGAAACTGCAAACAGTGAAATGCAATTTAGGATCAATGGTGAAAGATGAATAGAAAAGTTAATACCTACCAGTCATAATTTCTTTGTCACATGTTACTGCAACAACAGCAGAACTTCGTATTCCAGATGCAGCAAATGCTAAAGCCCGAGGGAATTGCCAGTCTTCTGTACAAGATCCCCCTGGCCCTTTGAACATGCGCATTAGTGTTCCACCAGTGGAACTTGCAGAAGCTTTCCCATGTTGAAACAGGAAAGGTGTTCCTTGGCCATCAGGAGTATTTGGTTGCCATTTGTGCAGTGCTACATTTGCTGCGGGTGCATTCACATCTACAACTATAACAGAGTCGTGTGATGCAAAAATAGCAGCAGCAGGAACATTGCAGCGTTCTGGATTTGGAACCACATAAGGTCTAATTTCACTAGGATTCCGAAATATTGTCTGAACAAAAGGCACAGAGACTTAGAAAATCTAAGCAGGGATCAGCTCTTTATGCTTCATGCTTGATGCCAAATAAATTAACATGATTCCAGCAGAGAAGTAAAAAAATCATTATGCACAAAAGGTGAGGTTTGAAAGATTCAAGAGTGACCTATGAATACAGTAAAGTTCAAGATTCACCATCTCAGTACCAGGCTCCATACTGGTAAAATCCCACTATAGTATCCGTATACGGTATGGTATGGTACGCTAGTGTCAGTACATGATGGTACCGCAGATAGTTACATACCGGTACGACACTAGTATGCCCCATACCATGCAATAAACAAAGGGAATAAAATCAATCACTATGTTAAATATAATATTACAAGTCAATGAGAAAGCCATTCACAAATTGAAATTCATGAAAATATTTTGTCTCTCTGTTTATACAATGCACATTTGAATCTATTGTATTTTACTTTCAGGGTAGCGAACAACCTGTAATGTAGACACAAACAACTGTTTGTCACGTACGGGCTACTATTACTATTGGGATTACAATGGTAATATAAAAATCTGTTTTACAGGGAAACGTCTATTAAAACAGACAGACAGAATGCCATACCATGGAATAACAATCAGACATTTTATGACTTTCAAAAGCCACATGCTTCTTACATTTCCACAGAGGACAAGTAAGATGTATCCACTAGCGAACATCTGAAATATAATCAGGTAACTTCAAGAGCAGAGATCAATGGCTTTACTATTCTTAGAAACAGCAACCTGGACAATCATGGTGATGATGAGATTACGTATCAATGAAATAAGCCCAAGCTGCATCTCAAAGCACTATGTGCGATGACTCACAAGTAACATATTTGCAGAACCGACATCATTGGCAAAAAACAAATCAAAGGGCTACACACCAGGAAGTAGAGTTGGAGGATAACCTGGGTTGCTTGAACAGAGAATCTTCAAAAGCATAATGATTACAGAGGATAAAACAATCAAAAAAGGGCTCTACTCCTGCTGGTGAGAACAACTTCATGTGTAGCAAATTCATTAAGCCAAGCATGATAACAGTTCTTGGGAAAAGATGTTCCATATAAACAAATTTATAATTTAGAGTTTTAGACCATCTGTATTTCCAGTTTCAATTTTTGAACATATAAGAAACCACATCATTCTTAGTCAACTTCTTGTATTGGCATGTACTTTTGGCAAGTTGGTAGATTAGCAAGATCAAGGTCCAACGAATATTATTCCACATTACCATTGTCAGAAAAACATATTGACAGATGGAAGCACAGAACAAAAGTTTGTAACACCTCATTTATGGAAGACAAACCCAAGTGCAGTAATGCATCAAGAAGTACCTGCAAGTGTAGTACATCTGCAAGTTGCTTTTTCTTCAAGTGTGGACGGTCAATAACTGAGAGGGGGTTTGCCCAAAGTATGCAATCTGGTCTTGTGTAGCACGTTGTTGTACCTTTACAGGTTTTAGAAGGATAGATATAAGCAACCATAATATTCAATCAAGAAAATTAAGAACAAACTCCAATAGGCTTACTGGGTCTGCAATTTTATCAATGTCAATGGTCCCTTCATACGTAATGTAGAAAAAAACATTATTTGCTGCTGCAGCTTCTTTGCCTCGTTGCTTGTATCTGAAACATCAATTTATCCATCCAAATAGTAAATGATAGAAGGTATCTAAGAAAAGAATTACAAAAGATGCTCAGCGCAGATATAGGTGCTCTTCATTTGGTGGAGGTCTTGGTCCTAGATCTCAATGAGATGAGCTGAAATTTAGATTTGGTAAGCTTCATGGCTTGCATAGTGGGTGACATATGGAAAGGTTAAAACTAGTTGCTGGGGAGGGGCTTGAATGTTAGTCCTGTAGATAACATGCATTTGAAGGTGTTATTTGTTGATCAGGAATAAATACCATGGCGATCAATATAATGCACTGTCAGGTTGCATGGCCTTTCTGATTGATCCTTACTAACTATTAGGCCAATTAGATCTGTGTAGTGGCAAGTTGTTACTTAACTATATCTCAGTGGGATCAACTACAAAGAAATTTGAAACACAAAAGCCAAAAGAACAAATAACGGGCCTCTTTCCATGTTACTCCTACCATCACATTTGATGTTACAGTGGAAATAATAAAGAAGGCATAATTCCTGCTAAGTATACATTTTGAACATAACTAACGTACCCAAATATAAGGTCTATCCATTCATGCAGATGAGCAGATACATGCTCGCTCTCAAGAGCCATCCGATGCTTATTGATAAAATCAACAGGGCTGTCAGCCCAAGGAGGCAATTTGACAGAATCTGCGAAGCATGACTCAACCTGAATGCTTTGTTGCAGATGTTGCATCACCTTTTGTGCATCTAAACTCTGAAAATCAAAATGTACTTACCCAGCTTTCCTCCAAGTTGTGTAGTGCCAAAATCAATTGAGTTGACATTAGTTAGTAGCTCAGGCAGATAGAACATCTCAGGGACCTAGAGACAGAATAAGAACTTAGACACAGAAAGGCCACATTTAGATTCACAGAAAATAATCAAAACAGTAATGACTGAAAGGTAGAAATGATGGATGGCAATTGGCAACCCCATCTAAAGCCATGTACAACACCAAGAAAATATAAATTGAATAAAATTGCTTTTATGAACTGCATATGCAGATTCATACCAACTCTTTTACATCACTCATGTCCTCAAGAACACCTTTCCAAGTACTGCTAATATCAGCAAACATACGATCAGCATGGTCAAACTTTCCACCTTGTAGTTGAATAGCTAGAGTAGTAAAAGGCTCCACTCTAACTAGATAATACAAGACCTGCATCAGAGCACGAAGTCAAAAGGAAACACAAATTTAGCTAACTAATTATCCATCACAACTATGTTAAACCAAGGTTCGGCATCTCAGTACCGGACTTTGTATTGGTACCATTCTATTATAGTGTCGATATGCAGTGTGGCACCATAAAGTTCAGTGTACTGACTGTCGGTACAGTACAGTACCATATAGTAGTTCAGTACCAGTATGGTAGGTACTGACCAGCATGGAAAATCTTGTGTTAAATAATAGGTTGTCATATACAAGTCGAAAGTACAGAATTCTTAGAAATTCCATATAAATGCAAAAGAGGGCTTTTGTCAACAACTTCAATCACAGTGGTAATGGGAAACATTTAACAGTAACAGGATCTGTACAAACAAAGATGAGAATCTAATAACTTTCTAGAGTTAATCAACATTGCAAACAAATAAATGCTTTAATGCCTAGCTGATGTAAGTAAACAACTGCTTGACATACTCCAGAAACATCCATGCAAGATTTCTTTTCCTAAACATGAAATTGCTTCTAAAGCTTCAAAGTCAATAATATCAAGATAGTTTCCTACTTTCCTTCAACCTGCAATGCACACCCAAACTAGAATATGACATCATATGTACAATTTGCTTTTATTTGAGTTTTTCCTCAAACACATATAAACAATCCAAAGAATAAACAGAAAGGGAAGAAAATAGAAATAAGTGGAGAAAAGGTACAGTAAGAGAGAACAATTGTGAAACTGAAAGAAAGGCAACCACTATACAAGCAACAAATAATAAAATATCTTACATTAGCAGCAGGTTTACAGTCATAGCACAAAATTTTGCCCTCAGGTTTTCATCCAAAATATCTTAGGAGATTCAGAAGAGTTTAAAATTTCTTTATTTTCATGAAAAATTCTCGAAAAAATGGAAGGTACCTCCAATAACTTCTTGCTTCAAATTAAATTGATTGACATTCAGAAAGTTATAAATGCCTTTTTTTCTCATCAAATATCAAGACAACAAGGCAACATGATCCAGACATATGTTTATTATAACAAAAGTGGTTAACATGCTTTGCAAAAATATATTTTATTCTTCCATGTGTTTCACCATTCAGCAGAATCTTAAAATTTCTATAGAACCAGAAAGACTTGTTGGTAAGGTTACATTTATGGCAAAAGTAGCTTCACTGGATACCAGTATGGCTGATCAACACAAGCCCATTTTACAATCCAATATCCACAATCTGTAACAATCATCCTTTCTGCTTTCATTAACCTTAGGATATGCACATTTTCATACTTCATACACTGGATTAATCATTTCCAGTTCCCAGCAGCTTAATCTAGAGTTCAGTTTTGCAGCTTCAGAATAATTATCCTTACTAGAAGACATCACATTCTGACGAGCATCTAAATAGGAAAGAGCCCCAAAAGCATCAACAAGAGCGGAGAGAGAATGGTTAGATATCATGCACATGCATGCACATTTACATACAGACACATATACATATACACATACATAAATACATATATTATGTGTATATGCATGCATTTCTGTATAGAGGGAGAAGAACTTATGCATGCATTTCTGTATAGAGGGAGAGCTTGAGAGGGAGAAGAACTCTTCTCTTCTAGGACAGTGCTTACTCCTTCAGATTTTCTTGATAGTAAAGCCGATAACTCCTATTTTGAGCACCCAAGCAGAAAAGGCAAAATGACATCAGGACTGAGGATTACAGCAGGAAAGAGAATTTTATGACTGGCAATGAAGAGATCTAGGTTCTCTTCCAAAAACCGGATAACCTATACAACATGATTAGAGACACTAACTTTATAAGAAGCACCAAAATGGAGAAGATCAATGCCTTTTAGGCGAAACAATAGTGCCTAAAGGACAAATAATATTAAATAATCAAGCATGCCACAAGAAAGCTTTAAATGTTTTAATAACAATCCAAAAGTCATCAATCTCCATGGTGAATCAGTTTGTTAGCAAATTGATTAAAGCAGGTACATACAATGAGTTAGATCTCAAGTTCACAACAGTAATATTATCATGCATAACTGTACAATAATTTCATAACAGTGTAGAACCTACCAGATGACATGAAGCAAGAACTAAGAAGTTCTATAATGTCGTTGACAAAATATATATGCTACAGTACAAGCAATCAAGAACTCATTTTCAGAAAATAGGTTGAAGAAGTAGGAGGAATAAAGAGCCCATCTTAAGAAAGCAAATGGAGGCATACAGACATAAACAAAACAGGAAAGGGATATAGATAATGGATGCACAAATGTATATGTGAATGGTCTTGTAGGTTTATGATAGACAAGAAGGTCACATAGGTTAAATTTGAAAGAAATAATTACCGTTCCCGCACTGGAATAATGCGAACCATAATGGAACCTGGGGATGACTGGATCATCAAAGCAAGAGTACCTCTCTTGGAACTTCTTTAGTCTGTCAGGATTCAATGCACCAATTGGCTGCATGATTATAATTAGTCTGGTCAAGCATACAAATTGAATTATCAAAAGCAAGGACAAGCACAACCTGGAAAATAAAGATCTACCTTGGAAAGATCTCTGTATGAAGCAGGATCCCCAATATCCAATTTCTCTGAACAATAATCCGCCAAGATCCATGGGAAAACAGGATACTGCAAAGAATAAAAGGTTACTAGGAACTGACTTACAATGAAATTAATCAAAACATGATTAAAGAACCATTCAGCAAACCAACCTGGGTGATGTCATTGTAGCTACGCCCAGCCAGGGTGTTCAGTTGCATTAAATAGTCAAAATTGCTAATCTGCAGTGATGCAATTGTACTTTGCTCTTAACTTTTAACCCCCACAATGTAACAATTATGGAATCAAAAGGCAATGCAGTGCTATCTTTTACCTCCCATCTTGCCCAACGTTCCATAAGCTGAGTTCTTTTGAGAATTTGTTCAGGTCTCTACAACCAATTAAAAAGTTGCAATACTGATTAATACAAACTAGAGCACAACAATGATAAGTTATACACTGCAAAGAAAGTTAAGGACCTGTGTAGCCAGATATATATTATTTAGATGAGGAGGCCGAGCTTGAACAATAGCACGGTAGGCATTCTTGCGCCCTTCAATACTCTGAATTGAATTGCATAAAAGGTTCAATATAGTCATGCAATATGATGGCCAGGTGAAACAACCATGTCACAAAATCATGGAATATGAGAGGAGAACGAATTTCAAACACATATATGTTACCCCAAAGTCAAAGAAAAAATTTGACCGGTCAACCATAAACAACTCCAAAGCACTCCTCCTCAAAAGATATCTGAAAAAGAAACATGTCACAAAATGACAGAGAGGTCATGTTATCATTAAATAATTTAAAAGTTAATAGCACTGTAGAGCATTCTATCAATCAAAAAGCAAGATTACTCATTAAAAATTATTACGGTTGCCCATACGAAAGAGTTTTTATGGTTGAATACATCAGTCAATCATGTAAAGATGAAATTACATTATGTGTGGCATGCTCTCTAGTAAAAATCAAACACAGTCAGGATATTACTGCTCCAGAGCAACAAACACCAAATAACAACATTAAGATGCATAACCAGCCATATATAAGACGATGTATAGGGAAAAAGCAAGTATATTTCATTACACATATCATATACAAGCAGCTTGGTTCTTATGTTGCAAATTTTCCATATATCATATCCAAAGAGGACAATGTGATGGTCAAACTTGCACTCTAGGCATTAGCATAGTAATTGTTTGATTGGAATGATTTAGGAAAGTATACTCATTCTGGAAATAACTATGAAGATGTTGGACCTCATACAAAATGGCCAGACAGAAAGTTATTGATTGGAGTTTTGGCCCAGCTTAAGTACCATAGCAGGGCCAAGGACTCCAATTAATAACTTTTGGCGAGCCCCATTTAGGTAGATCCAAACTCCTCACAAATGGTATCAAAATCAACCCAATCTACAGCCCACGTGGCTAGGAGTCACTACAAAACAGACCCTTTTGGAGCTTACTCCATGTTGTTTATGACTATATCCTTTCCCTAGCATGGACGCCGGGGCTTAAATGGGAAGTGTGTGAGAACCATGCAGACATGTTTAGCCCCACAATGGGTGTGCATAAATGAGACCTTGGGTACTTAAGCAAGGCCAAGGACCCAAATAATAACTTCTGATTGGCCCTTTTTGGGTGAGATCCTGAGTTGTTATGAACAATATTAGAGCCAACCTAGCCCATAGACCATATGGCTGAGAGATCATTGTCCCTTTTAGGCTAACCATGAGAGGAATCATGGTGTTTGTGATTCGACCCTTTCCTTGGCAAGGATGTCAGGCTTAAACAAGGGACTTTATTTAATTGTACATTGGCTGTGCATTGGAGAGGTGTTAGGTACTTAAGCATCTAGCTAGCCTTTTCTGTTGAGCCCTAGGTCATAAAAATATTACTAAACACATTGCTACATTCTTATTATGAATAAAAATAGACTCAAAACAGAGAATTGAGGATTTCATCACAGACATGCCAATCCCTGAGCATTTTGTCGACACTGTTGCACATTATCCTCTAGATAAAATTACAGAGGTCCATATCAATAATTATACAAACCTGATTCATGCTCAAAGAAATAAAAGAGTCCAAAAATAATAGGGGCATGTAATGTTTAGAAGTTCAGTTTTGGGCTTCAGCTCAGCTAGAGCAATCAGTTTCAAGTTCAGCGGTTTCCAATGGTCTCAAGCATTTTGCTGGAGAAGTTAAAGATCCAGGAAAACTTAAAAGAGTCATGAAAATCCTTAAAATAGAAGTTACAGGAAACAATGTCAAAATAATAAATTAGGCATCATTTCAAAATTCAAACTATATGACATTCTTTGCATCCATTGGATGTATCATTTGCAGGATCTCAATGGGACAACAAAAATATCTTTTGAGTGTTATATGTGGTTTAGATGAAACTTAGGGCTTAAAGCATGGGTATCAGTACCTTGCCTTATGGTACATATCAATGTAGTAAAGTAAGACAGAGATGTGTATGGCTACTGGTTCCGGCACAGCATACCTGAGATATCATTCCATATGCCAATATTGTATAATATGGTATCGAGAGACATGGCAGTACCAGTGGTAGACTGGTACAGTACAATATGATCTCTATGGCCTTGTATGCACTATTACTTCATGATCCAAATAGTGACAACCTAACATATACAGGAATTGAATTTTGCAATAGCAGAACTTATGGTAAATCCCATTGAGTAATCCCAGGCTTCCTGTCTTCTCAAAGCTGATCAAAACACATTCTTACTTACATCAACAATAACAAAAGAATACTTAAAAAGAAAAAGACATAATTATTATATTTCTTTATAAGTTAGTTTCAGTGGAAACTTGGATCTATTCTAGTCAAAACTGAAACCTTTCTTTCTCTTTTGGATTCAGAGTTTTGGCAAAACTGCAAATTGTGGGCGACATCTTCAGGAGGGAAAGATAGAAAGTGTGCTCTTTCTTTTTTTTCTCTTGTTTCTATAACACAGATTAACCCCATGACAAGGAGACATCTGAAGACAGGATTTAATTGACAATAAAATAATAGTAAAATCACATTTACCTTCTACTAAACATTTGATGAAGGGATGAGATCAACCAGCTTCGATCCTTGTCTTGCTCTTTATGACCAGAAGTCACCACATGCTCTGTGGAAGTATCATTGGCAAGCTCAACGATTATGAAATTAATTCTCTTTGTTGTTATCTGGAAAATGACAAAGTAAATTTCATTGAGATTTTATGAATGAGAAAAATTTTATTAGATGCCTCAAAATGAACTGATAATTAAAGAAAGAACAGAAAGATATTAGATGGAATTCTGTTGCAGAGCATTGTGATGATATGTAATAAGCAATATATAAAATAGAGAGGAAGAATTTTAAAATTATAACACATTTCTAGACAAGTTTGTAGCATGAATAACGTGGTTATCTATGCCAAATAAACTGAAAGCCCTCGCATTACCATCATCAATTTGACTGTATTCAGTTGGGAAGAGAAGAAATAGTTGGTGGGGTTGGCTAAATATAAACATACATGAAAGATAAAAGAACATGATGAGTCTATTTCCATTTTGCAGATAATGATAAAACAACCAGCTAAGAAGTTGGATATTCAGTTGTATGAAGATAAATTTCAGAAGGTGTGAACAAAGAGGAAATCCCAGTGGCTGAAGGAATAGGTCCAGAGGATATGAGAGGCCAAGCAATTCCACAATCTCAAGACTTTTGAAATACTGGATGGCATGATAAACATATTTTTGTATCCCTAAGATCTTAGGATTCATGTCCATAGACCTTCCCCTAATCCTTTCTGGTCCTCTTTTCTTGCAGCTGATTGGCACACCTATGAAAGCTTCCACAGATCCACAAATTGTGAATCTAAACAGGCTAGAAAAATGAACTTCACAAAAATTTCAGAAATTGCATACCTAAAATTTCCATCAAAATTTCGTTAAAATGAAACCACATGGAAATAGCATGAACGATGGACAAAGCTTGCTAGCTTTGCCTAGACATCTTTTCCACTGAAACCAGAAGCACTAACTGTTCTAGTGATAAGGTTGCTGCAAAACCATGTGACATGATAACTTGGCAGCTCAGAAACCCTTAGCATTCGAACTACTGGACTTTCGATTCAGATGAATACACAAAATGGCATAGAATATTGTCAAAAGCCTAGATTTGGAGCACAACAGTGCCTTCACTTAGATGAGTATTAAATGAGCAGGATAGATACCCAAAAGCTTGGACCAGCACAATATCAGAACATAAAGCCTAAGCATAAACAAAGATGTTACATCCGCACTTACTTGGAAGGTTCCATGTACAACCTTCAATGGCCGCACCATCAATGAAGGAAGTTCAAAATAATTCTTTCATCTGTTTCACTAGGCACATACCCAGGAGCAACTACTGGTGTGGGTTGAACCAAATTTTGATCACCAGAGGCTCCAGAAATTCTATGATCTAATGATGCCTTTGAAGATTGGTCAGCAGCTGAAGAAAGCCTCTGGCTGTCCATACTGTTCTTGGTAGTCTCATTTTCCATCTGCTCATCGTCTTCATTCCTTTCCTCCACCGACATTGCCTCTGGTATTATGATGGAAGCAGTAGAAGAAAGGTTGGTGGTGAATGAAGCATCTGGATCAACAATACATACATCTGATTCTTCACCAGATTTAATATGCAATCGGTCTTCATAATCAGCAGCTGCACCTAAATGGTCAGATCCCCTGTAATTCCTCTTCAAAAATCTTCTCATCCTTGATGAACTTTCTGTAAGATCTAATTTCCAAAAACCTGCACATTAAACATTCAAAACTTCCAAATTTAAATATTTCAGAAAAAAGGTGCAGAAGAGAAAAAGCATATAGTAACCACATAATAATTTAAGAAATAAGATGAGACATACATGCTCAGGATTAGATACAGAGTCTCCAAAAGGTCCAAAGAGCATACTCTGCTCTATTAGGCAATGAAGAAGTTTCCTCCATGCACGAGTCCCAATGGATGCATGGTGTCTATCTAATACATCAACTTGTGCATGCCTATCCATCTGCAAATCTGAACGTCTCAATATGCTACACTGCTATTTAGAAACATCACATGAGGAAGGAGTAGCATGCCAATCATACCTCCATGCGCTGCATGTTTCTTGCTAAAGCAAAGCTTGTTACAAGGACTGCAACATATTTATAGGTCAATGCAGAAAAATCCCTCCCTGACATTGATTTTGAATCAACCGACTGGAGACATTCTGTCCAGGCAGCACCCATAGCTTCTGATATGTTCCATCTCTTTGCACGTTCAATATCACTTGCACTCCTCCTTTGCGCTGATGTTGCCATTGCTACAGCACTGAGACCTCTTCCAGAGCCAATCTTGGCATGACGTTCAAGATCACGTGCAGCAGCCAATGCAGCAGCCCTTGCAGCAGCTTTGTCTTTTGGTGCTGGTGGAGATTTATTAGGTGTATCAAGAGGCTTCTGGAAGCTTGAAAATGTATGCAGTCTAGTTGTTCTGCGCTCAAGTAATGATGTGTCACGCCTAAGTGGGGTATTTCTTGCAGGTGTCACAGTTTCTCCACCACCAGCACCTGCAGCAATCATTGCTAGTGCCATTGCAGCAGGAGGTGATGCAAAGCAGCAGCCCAGCCAGGGGTTATCATTGAAATAGCAGCCTGAAATGGGGTTAGGAAATTATCAATCCTGATGATGTCAACAACAGCAACTACAGCAATGACAACAAGAAGAAAACAAGCCTGATCACAGAATATGGCATTGGCTTTGTAAACCAACTTTTACCAAATTTTCCAATCAAGGGACCCAGTCTGGTAATCAATTATGCATTACCAAAACAGGAGAAATAATCAGAAAGGGAAAAAAATATGGAGAAGTATCAATATTTCACAAAATTGCAATGAGAACAACTTGAATCTCGAAACTTACTTCATTACACAAATGGCATCAGAAAAATCCAAATCACCATTTAAGAGTATACCAGCCCAGTAAACAAATCACAAGACCATGCACGGAATACAGATGTAAGTACTACTGCTAGAACCACATAGGATCAATAAAGTTTCAGGTACATTTTATATGAATATAAGGTATAAAATTAGAAATGATATTGTTATGAATTTAGGCATGTTAATACTGGTAGATAAACTGACACCATGTTTAGTACATGTGCAATCAACATTTTAAGTTCAGATACTCTGCTGATACTTGTGCACAAGATTTTGAAACATAAAGGTACCAAAAGAACAAATATATTGGTACCAAAAGAACAAATATATTAGACAACACGAGACAATAAAGTAAGATGCAAGTATAAAAAGCTGGCATATATAAACTGCTAAGCATCAGATCTATTTGCAAATCATAAATGCAGGTTACAGACATCCATATTGTAAATTTTGTGTACTGAATATAGTAGATGACAATTAACAGGTCATCATTATGATCCCATCCATGAATAATAGGTGTGGTCCATGCATTACATGGATGTTATGTACATACACTAAGCATACATTATAACAAATCAATGAAGTGGTCAAGAGGAGGCACGCACATACTAAGCAAACACCAATCTAATATTGTTCAGAATCATCTACATATGCAGATTGCAGTAAATCATGTTTCAGAATTAAAGCTTTGTATAATGATATTTACTTATTATTATCAGCCATTGCATAAAAGGCAATGCCTGCTACTAGTCGAGTAAGGGCATCTGATCTCAAGATGAGGTCTTTTAAAGGGGCGCATGGCAGTGACTATAGCTGGTAACTTCTCCCCCCGCTTAGAGGTGGGTAAGCCAAATTGAAATGAGACAATGAAATAATTCTAGGTCCAAAATTGAAGGGTTTAGGACTGGAAATAATAGACGCCAGAACTATTTAATTCAGAAATTGAACCTATAAATTATGTAATCCATCGTAACATATAGATCATGCTTCGATGAAAATACATAGTCACTACACAATTTTAGGTCAAATTAAAGTTCTAGGACTAGGAATGCTTATACAACAAGTTGAAGAATATTTAAGACCAGACTACAGAAAATAGTGCACTGAAACCCATCTCGCAGCCATATCATAAATTTCTAAAATTGTCTAATTCAAGTGGCAGATGTTGGTACCCCCTAAATTGATCCATAATGTAAATAGATATATGATGCAATGGGACTATCACAAAATTAGTCAATAATATGAATAAATTACAAATCTCTTAGTGCCATTCTCAAAATGTTAGCCAGTTTAAGTAAATGTCGTTTATGAACACAATTAGCTAATTGATTAGCAGCTGGCAACTGGTTATGATTAAGGGCGAGTGTTACATCAAGCTATATATTTAGCCTACACAATAATGCCTGGAACGTGGGATCCAGGTACACGAGCACCATAATAAATTAACAGCAAACACTTGGTTAGAGGGGTGAGAAAGAATATTAGAACAGCAATTATGAATAGCGACATCAAAAGTCCTCACACAAGTCAAAGATCAATGGAAGAAATACAAGGATATTAATTACAAGCAGTATGGTGCTGTGAATAAAATAAACTTTGGGTAAAAATGTTGTCACGAAACACTTAAATTTCATGAATAACAGGTATGATATTTTTAGAAAACCAATATCATGGTTTTAAAGAAACTCTTGCATACTTTTAATTTAACATAGACTTGTAGAAAAGAGAAGTTTTGTGCAAAGAAAAGATGTAGATCACACCTTGATGACAAGACCAAGATCTAGACTAGAGAGTCCTTACAAGTACGTTAAATCACTTGTTTAAAAATATTAAAGTTTTAATGACTAATAAAACATAACTGAAATTACTCTATTAAGATAACCAGCTCCTGAAATCAATTGAAACCACAGCTTAGGCATGAATTCTGTTCAAGCAATAAAACAAAGTTTAAAGGCCAATCAGTTGTTGGACAACAATCCAAATAAATCATGCTCGATTAGCTTAACTTTTATATAAATATATCATTACCTAAGTACAGAAATGAGAATTTAAATTATATTTCATACAAATACATCCAGTAAAATTGTTGAAACAAGAAATGGTAACATTTTGCCAGAAATTAATTCAAAAGTAAACATGGAGATACATTAACAAAATTTGAGGGCAAAGTTTGTTGTTCCTAGGCAGCAAAATACCAAGTTATGAAACAATTTGAAGTTAAATCTATGTAAAAGGAATAATTAAAGCAAAGCAGTAATTATTCACCTCAACAGGCAGTGCATCTGCTGCCAAAGCACGATCATCAACAATAAGAGGATTTTGACCGTCCGAGGAAGTAAGATCATGAATTCCAGCCAAAAGGGGTCGCCAACGTCTTAGAATGGCTACAAATGGTGGTAATATTGCCTCAACATACTGTTTCCTAAGAGGTTCTCTGTCCCTGCCAATAGCATGCCACACCTGCATCATGAGATTGATAAATAGCATAAACTTTTTCTTTTTGTACTGCAACAAAATTTTATTATAATAAATCAAGAAATTTAAAGCAGTTAATAAAAAAAATTATAAACAACAATAGTGCCACATATTAAGGAAATGAAAGCATTAGTTTAATGGGATTTTTGGATACACTATTACTCAAGGTCTGGAATCTTGTGACACAGTTTTGGTCACATAGTGATTTGGTACACTGAATGGTACATTCCCCATATCTATTCATGGTTCATGGGGATGGATGAAACACCTGTGATGATATAGATCAATATGGGTCAACACAGCACACAATGGGGGTATAATGCCTGGTACAAGGCAGGAAAGTCGAAAGTTCAAATATTCTATTCAAGGTTTGCTTACCGATTGGTACCATACCATATCGGGCAATACTATACCATACAGGTACCAAATTGATAGTTATCTCATATCTACCGACAATTGTTACATCTTGTCATCTCATATCATACTACATATCGACACTATAATAGGATGGAGCCAGTACAAGGTTCGGTATCGAGATAGCAAACCTTGATTCTATTAATCTTTATGCATTTCTTGATATATGCAAGGTTCCCATAAAAGCATGCGAATTGGGACTAATCATAGTGTTGGAGGG